>PVJD01004526.1:0-134554 GCA_004026545.1 Mormoops blainvillei
CAAAATGAACAAATAGAGTCTGTAGCAAGATAAGTATTCGGGCTAACAGGCCCCCACACATACCTATGTTTGGGTAGTCACGTATCCCCAGGGGAAAACTGGCACCACCATTACCCGTCAATCAATATGTAACTTCTTCACCCCCACCCCACCAACTATGTCAGTCCTCAGAACAAAGGACTCTCTCTCTTCTCTTGGCTCTTTTTGATGCATGGAGGGGACCCTGGGCACTTGGCATCTGGCCACCTGGGTGCTGGCCAGCCAACTTCTGGCCACCCTGCTTTTGCCACCCCTGGTCTTGCCACCCTTGCTTTTGCGCTCTCATTAGAGCTTAGCACTAATAAACTTCGTGTGCATGTTAATAGGCTCGCTGATCTATAATTCTTTACTGCATTGGTAAGAAGAACCAGGATTTCTCCAGTAACAGCATCTCACTGTAATTTTGATTGCATTTCCTTAAAACTAATGATGTAGAATTAATGGGTAGAGTTAATGTTGAATGAATGCACAAAGAGACTTACTATTTTAATAATGCTTTTTATCATGAGGATAAAACACTCTTTTAGTTTATATTATTATTAATGTACAAGAGCATGAACATTAGTTTTGGAAAAAACTCAGCATTTGTATATATTTATCTTAATTATACAAATACCCTTTTTTCTTTTTTGGAAATGGCATATTTGGATAATTAAGGACTTAAATGATAAAGCTATTAGGTGCTATGAAGGAAATATTTTTTATTTTTTCAGTTTTACTTATTTTTATTTTATTAATGATTATATGGTATGGTAATTATGTCAAATTAATTCCTTTTTTTGAGATGCATATTAAGTATTTAAGAGTGAAATTAAACCCTGGGACTTCCTTTATATTTTGTCTTTATTTTTTAGAGAGAGGGGAAGAGAGGGAAGGAAACATTGACGTTCCAGAAAAACATCCATCGGTTGCCTCACACACACCCCCAACTGGGGACCTGGCCCACAACCCAAGTATGTGCCCTGACTGGGAACTGAACTGGTAACATTTCAGTTTGCAGGCCAGCACTCAATCCACTGAGCCACACCAGCCAGGCCTGGGATTTTCTTTAAAACAGCCCCTCTCCACAAATAAAAGTATATGTGTGTTGGGATTGAGAGCAGATAAATTGAGAACAGCAAAATGCTGATGGCATTAGTCAGGGTAGCTCAAGAAAGAGATGACAGCACCGCTAGGCTTAAAGGGGAGCAAGGAGGGGCAGTCTTCAGGCCCCAGAGGCAAAGAGCTCTGTGAGAAAGCAGTGTGATAGGAGCTGCCAGGCAGGGTGTGGGGGAAAGACCCTGACCTTGATCTCCTTCTGCCTTTGTCCCTGCCCTGCTGGGTCTTCCCACGGGCAGATCCAGCCAGAAGCTAGAGGACAGGAAACCCTGGTCCATGAGGATCCACCTCACAGAGTGGAGAGGGAGAGGAAAACATCCAGACTGGGGTGGATCTAGCAGGCCTGGTACATTACCATTTTATGTATATGGGAGAGTTTGCTTATTAATAGTTTTATGAACAAAAAGGAATGTGAATGTTCTGCTTTTCAGTGAACAAGACTAACCCATGGTTTTTAGATAAAGTATCTTAAATATTGCAGTATCAAATTTCCTTTTTTGTTCATTTCTGCATATTTGATATATTGGACTCCAATAAAATTGTGTTAAAATCTCTTACATATTATATTTTTAGAATTACAAGTTTTTTTATTCTTCATAGTTTTGTTTTACATTATTTAAAATATCAGTTTTCATGAATAATACATCTTGATTCATTGCTCTTTTTATTGACATGAAATATTACTTATTCTTTCAAGGTTTTTTGTGAGAATTCTATTTGGCATTAGCTATATATGCTTTTTTTGTTAGTATTTGTTTTGCGCATTTTTTCTGTTTATTTATTTTCAATGTTTTTGTTTTGTTTCAAGTGCATGTGTCTTAAGTAGGACATAGTAAGATGTCTTTTTTTCTTTTCTTTTCTTAAATCCAATCTGAACATCTCTTGTCTTTTAACCGGTAAATTTCATCCCTTCACATTAGTCGTGATGACCAATTTAACAAATTCCCTTTTTGTAATATGCAATATTGTACCTCTATACATCATGGTGACCATAATTGTCCCCTTTAACAGAATATTTGTTAACGAATGTGCAGTGGTTTTGTCTTTATTTCTTTCCACATGCCAGGCCATGTCCCCCTTGGGAAACGACTTATGCTACAAAATGAATTAGAGCTCCTTCACTGTACAATGGGGTTTATTTGAACAGGCACATACAGCCTGTGCCTTCAGTATTCTCTGTAAAAAAAAAATAGGGCTGCTTTCAGAGTTTGTTGGCTCTAAAAGCAATCCCTGAGGAAACTATAAATCGCTTTGATTTTAAATTGTCATATGCAGAAATCATAGTGTAACACAATATATTTTTAATTATTAACAATGTGAACTGTGATAACATAATGTAGTAATAAAACACATTCTAGTAAGCACCGATGGTGTTCTATACTCAATCATAAAATCTCAACAAGAAATATTAAAAAGTTGTCTAAACCACATTCACAAAAGCTTTAAATTTCCCCCTCCAAAGTAAAAGTAGAAGTAGGTTGCCATCTGAACCTCAAAGACCTCAGTATTCCTCCACTGATTCATAGTAAGGGGAGGGGGTCTAGCAGAAGATATTATCCTCCTCACTACCTGCACATAGGGAAGCTGTACAAGATTAGACACTTTCCCAGTCATTCCTCTTCTAAACTATGCCCTTTCATCATAGTCCAAGGTGAGCAGGCGTAAACTATATCTTACACTACTTGTAATATGTCAAGCAAATTGATTGTTTTCCTATTTACACTTTTATTCTCAAAACTAACCTCTATCCCCAATATTAATTAATAGCTAATGCTTTAGAGCATCTAGCACATACCAGGTGTTCAAAAATTATTTGCTGGGACTCCTGGTGAAGATGGTGGTGTAGGTAGACATAGCTTGCCTCTTCACACAACCACAACAAAATTACAACTTAAATACAGAACTATCTCAGAACCATCAGAAATTAAGTTAAATGGAAGTCTGACAATTACAAAATTAAAGAAGCCACATCCATCCAGAGTGGTAGGATGACAGCACATGTGGAACAGGCTGGTCCCTCACCAATGTGTGGTGCATAAAAGTTTGGGAGGGATTGTTACGGAAAAAATGAAACGACCAGACACTGAGGGGTTAGGAGAACGATCTTTACTTACGTGCACGGGCCCAGAGGAGACAAACTCCAAATTCTGAGCCCAGAACAATAGCCCCGCATTCCCTTTATGCTGGGCTAAGTGGGGTAGGAGTCTTGGGAGGCGTGGTATAGATTTGGCGTGAAAAGGGTTTACAGAGGTGAAAGAGAAGCATTTACATTATAAGTCAGGGCAATTGGCGTGAAAAGGGCTTACAGAGGTGGGAGAGAAGCATTTACATTATAAGTCAGGGCAATTAGCATTTCATCTCTGGTATCAGGTTTGATTCTCTCTACAGGATGCCTTGGGAGCAAGGACTCCCGGACCCACACTAGGCCATGCAGCCCAGAAATCCAGTGCCAGGAAGATAAATCCTCACAACTTCTGGTTGCAAAAAGCAGTGGGGATTGAGATGGTAGAAGAAACTTCTGGAGTCCCAAGCAGTTCCTCTTAAAGAACCCACACACGGACACACCCACTCAGACTCATTCCCTCTGAGGTCCAGCATCAGGGTAGCAGCTTGAGAGGCACCAGTGGTATAGAGGGAGAAATGAAGTGTCTGGCATCAGGGCAAGCAAAGGACACTGTACCTTTGCTAAACCCTCCCCCCACAGAGCCAGTAGGCTGGTGCCATAACTGAAACTCCATCAACCTGGCTAATACTGTTAGACCCACCTTGGAGATCCCCAGAGACTCTGCCCCACCCAACTTAAGGGCCCACCCAAGCTGCTTCTCCATAAGAATGGCTGGTCTTGACTCATGCTTCACAACTTCCTAAATCCTATCAAACAAGCTACAGCTGGCTTCAATGAGTCCCAGGGCCAGCACTGGAAGCATCCATATTAGAATCACAGCTTGGCTTCACCTGGGAATCTCCAAGCCCAGCATAACTAGCAGCCATCTCAGATTGTTTTATAGCTCAGACAGGGTACCCTGGGCAAAACACATAGGTTGGGATTGACCTTGGCCTGCATCACCGGGGAAACCCCAGGGTCAGTGCACCCAGTGGACAGTTACAGGCCATGTCAGAGCACCACCACCCTGCCCCCGCACAGCTGATCCTCCACAGAGGGTAGAGGTTGGCAGTCACTGATCAGAGGCAATCCTTGCAACTGACTGGCCTGGGTAAACGACCTGCCAATGGCAACCAAGGCTCAACTACAAAAGGAGAGTATACTCAGCCCACATGAAGGGTGCACCTCAAGTACCCAGCTTGGGTGATGGGGAGGCTGTGCCACTGGACCCTATAGAACACCTACTACATTAGGCCACACTATCAAGACACAGACTCAAAGCAGCTCTACCTAATACATAGAAACAAACACAGGGAGGCTGCCAAAATGAGGAGACAAAGAAACACAGTCCTAATGAAAAAACAGATCAAAACTCCAGAAAAATAGCTAAACGAAGTGAAGATAAACAATTTATCAGATGCAGAGTTCAATACACTGTTTATAAGGATGCTCAAGAAACTTAGTGAGGACCTCAGAGCATCAAAAAGATCCAGTCAGAAACAAAGCATATACTAACTGAAATAAAGAACAATTTACAGGGAAACAACAGTAGAGTGGATGAAGCCGAGACCCAAATCAGTGATTTGGAACATAAGGAAGCAAAAAAACCAACCACACAGAACAACAAGATGAAAAAATAATCCACAAAAATGAGGATAGTATAACCAGCCTCTGTGGCAACTTCAAGAGGTACAACATCCACATCATAGAGGTGCCAGAAGGAGAAGAAAAAGAGCAAGAAATTGGAAATCTATCTGAAAAAATAATGAAAGAAACCCTCCCTAATTTGGTGAAGAAAATACACATGCAAGCCTAGGAAGCACAGAGTCCCAAACAAGATGGATGCAAGGAGGCCCACTCCAAGACACATCATAATCAAGAAAATATAATTTAAAAAAATTATTTGTTGGATCAATGAAGTGAATGATTTAAGCAAATATGTTATCTTGATCCTCTCTCATCTTAGTCAGTGAAAGCTCTACACAATTTAAAGTATTTGTTTCCCTACCAAAAGTCAAGCTATTCAAATAATTAGCCTTAAGAATAGAAATTTGTGAAAAAGTAAATCAGTTTGCCAATTATTCTGGCTGTGATATTAGCTTCTCTAGAAGTCCCTAAATAAAGAAAGCACTCTTTCAAATATTTTCTGATGCAAGTGAAACCATTCTAATGCATTCTAATACTTTCAAAACAAATAAATACAGCAGAAAGCATTTAAACATGGGTATGAAGAGAGAGACTAATACTGAGTAAGTCTGTTAACTATCCGATTTTAACATATGAAGTTTTTGTTTGAGGACATGATTTATTCCATGGCAGATCAGGATCAATATAATGAACAGCCATGCTATAATAATCCTAAAACTTTAAAACATTTAGGCAGAACTATTGGATGAAAGTTAAAACATGGTCCTGGCTGGTGTGGCTCAGTGGACTGAGCACTGGCCTACAAAATGAAAGGTTGCAGGTTCAATTCCCAGTCAGGATACGTGCTTGCGTTATAGGCCAGGTCCCCAGCTGGTGGTCTGCAGATGCAACTGATCAATGTTTCTCTTGTACGTGATGTTTCTCTCCCTCTTTCTCCCTCCCTTCCTTCTCTCTAAAAATAAATAAAATATTTAAAATGGATTACTATTTTAAGTCAAAACTGATCCAAACTCAAAAAAATTGCTCTGCAAGTTTAACTTATGTTTCTAGGTCTAACAGTGTCATTCTGGATAAATAACTTTCTTCTCCATTGGGATTTATTCTGCTATTTTAAAACCTGCCACAAGAAACGAATTTCTGGGTTGATGAAATACTGTATATTAACCAATTAAAGGCTCTTCCTCCATGCATGGTGTGGTCATTAAATAAATGTTTATTATATCAAATTGTTAATTCTCGTTAATCCATTGTTCGTTTATTAAATGTAATAGATCCAGGCTCAGCCCACTGGGGAAGGTCTCCGAAATGCAAATGACCTATCTAAAGAAAATCCTGCCAAAAGCAGCAAGTGATCCCCAACAGTGAGCAGCAGAGAACCTGCAGTCTGTCAAAGGGCAGATACTGGAGGCCCTGGAGGTAGTGCACAGCCCAGGGCTGGAGCCCAAATCCAGAGGACTCAGGTGATGTAGATCTTTTGCGCGCCTCACCTCCTGGCGGTCTCCACTCTTCCCTTGCTGGCCCAGCCTCCCAGTCGCTTCTCCCCGCTCAAGGACTCTGCCTCTTGCCCTTCCCTCCCACCCTCCTCCTCCATGGTGTCCCTACCTTCCCCAAGCCCGTGGCAATCGCCCCCCTCTCCACTCCCCTGCCAGTCCTGCAGCGCTCTTCCCAAGGCCACCACCCACGTCTCCTGGGTGGCCCTGCTTTCCGTCTCCCATGGTAATGCCCAGCAAGGGTGTGTCTCACATTCCGCAGCGGCTGCTGGCAGGCTGCCCCTCCTGGCAATAGTTCCCAGGGCACAGCCCTTCCACTCTTTGCTCTGTGCCTTCTGTGCCTGCTTTTCTTCCCCGCCTCCGGCCTCCTCTTCAGGTGTTCCCTGAGGCCCAGCCATTGAGGCCCCCCAGGGTCGGAGCCCAACCTCAGCCTTGTCCACCGCTTCTGCCTGATGGCTGCAGAGACCCAGCTTGACCACGAGCCTTCTCCCTGACCAGGACAGAAAGCCTCTCTCTCCGACCTCATGACTTCCTCCTTTAACCTCTCAGAAGGAAGAATTTATAAATGTCTTAAGTACCATGGAGTGGACTCTTTTAGACAAATTATGACATCCCACTTGGGATGAGAGCAATATCTCTTCTAATGTTTTAGTGTCTCAAAGTTAACCGCCATTAACATTGTTCTGAACAAGCAAAACCTCATTCAGCCGAACGTGACCTTGTTTTTCACACAGTTAAAAAGTAACCTAGATAACAAATGCTGGCAAGGATGTGGAGAAAAGGGAATCCTTGTAGAGTGTTGGTTGCAGGAGGCTGGGGGAAGGGGGATATATGGAGAGGTTAGTAAAAGAGTACAAACTTCCATTTGTAAGAAGAATAGGGTCTGAAGAGCTATAATGTGGTGACCATAGTTGATAACACTTGTGGACAAACTCAGGGGAGGCCTACATGACAGCCTTACATGCTCAAGAGACCTAAAGTACTACATAGGGTAGTCTGACATTAAAACTTCCTAACTAAAAGTGAGTCATGGCACGTAGTCATGTCCTAGGCCTGTATCTCCTTGACGAAACTCAATCTTTATTTAACTGAGCCTGTCTATTGTCTTTCTGCATCTATGATAACATACATGTCAGAGTAATCCCTTTTTTCCAGACCCCTCAGGGCACAAACTCTCACCAGAACATGAGACCATGGAAACCCTAAGTGTTATCTTGTGCCACACATACTACCTCTACATGCTGTAAAGGTTCTTTGCTAACTAGCCTGTACACACCAATGTAAAAGAATTATTTGTCTCTCCATTTTACTCTTTGCCCAATCTCAGAGATTTCTCCCGCTTTGCTTTCTTCCATCTCCCTTATCTACCACCAATTAAATTCAAGTAACTGTAAACCTCTGATGCCTCCTCCTTTTATTGTAATGTATAAAATAAATGGCAAAACTGCCATTCTCCAAAGCATTTTCTCAATTTGTTGAGATTTTTGCTTCCCGGTAATTGTAGTCAGTTTGGCTCAAATAGACTCATAAAAATTCCCTATAAGTTTGGAGAACATTTCTTATGCTGACACACTGTATTGTATAATTGAAGTTACCTAAGAGAGTAGAAAAATGTTCTCGTCAAAAAAAAAAAAAGTAAATATGTGAGATGATGGATGTGTTAATTAACCTGATGGAGAGAATCCTTTTGAAACCAGAAAAGCTGACTTCGCGCTGCCTGCCGCTACCAGAAACAATAAGTAGGAACAGTGATTGAATCACTTTTTTCCATTAGGTACACTTGCTTGCTTATTTATTTATTTATTTATTTATTTATTATTGTTACTCTATCACAGTTGGCCCAATTTTTCCTTCTTTGCCCTCTTCTGCCCAGCCCACCCCTTACTCCCACAGTCAATCCCACACCATTGTCCATGTCCATGGGACATTCACACATGTTCTTTGACTAGTCCCTTCCCTTCTTTCCACTATTATCCCCCCCCCCATCTGCTGTCATTCCCTTTATGGGTACTTTATTCAGATGCCAGTGATCTGAGAAGACAGCAGGTTTTGTACCCTAAAAACCATCTTAACATCTCATCTCAAGCCAACCTCTTTTGTAAGGAGAAGGAAAGGGTAGGTAAGGAGTTTCAAATTCAGGGAAAAAGGTTAATCAGGTAAAAGTTGCAGTCTGGCAGTGTTCCTAGCATCCCTTCATCTGCTAACCAGTGATTCTTTATCTGTGTCCTGGTTGGCGGATGTTCCTTTCCTAGAGCACGACATCTCATATGTAACAGTTGAAAATTGTAATCCTGGGAAATTGTAACCCACCCCACCATTCTTTTGATATTTTTTCTGTAAGTGTTGACTCTAGTATGTGGCTTGTAGATGAACAGCATGTTTGTATAAGGATCCTAGGAATTAGTTTCAAAAGATATAGACTCCAGAATGGAACAATAGCTGGAGGGGAGCCTTATAACCACGGATGGAAGAAACTGCTTCACCACAACATGACTGGTAGGGAATGTAGAGACTTGAGAGAGCTGCCTGGGCTCCCATGGGTGGCAGCTGAAGTGCCAGAGGGAAATTCAGTGGTCGAGGGGTTCCCCCTGAGAAGTGTGGAGTTTAAACCCCAGGCTGGCTTCCCCAGCCTACAGCCCCAGAGCCTGGAGCTCAGATAGCATCCAGCTGTGAAAAGCAGCAGAGGGAGTGGCTGGAGACACAGAGACCCTTTTAAAGGGCCACCACACATCATTTTGTTTGCAGTCACTTACCCTGGGCTCCAGCAAAAGGGGTAGAGTGGACTAGAGATGATGGAAGAGTCTGCAAAGGCTTTGGGGAGAGAACTGAGAGAACAGCCACCAGGATCCCTGTGCTGAGCCGTCCACCATACCTCAGGAGCTATTTTGCTCAGGCAGAGCAGTCCTCTCTGAATGGCATCAGCCGGAGGGGAAGCAATATTCGCACCCACAGGAATTACTCTGCCCCATGCTGTGGAGCTGAAGCCTCATTACTGATTACAGAGCGACTAGATTAACAACGGAAGGAGGTAGCCGTAAACTGTGGATCGCTGGTAGCCTCAAACAGGCTGCCCAGGGCCAGACTGGGACACCATCTGACATCCAGAAAGAGAAAACAGTGAGATGAATTCTGCCATGGTCTTCCTCATGATTTGCTCTATTTTTTTCTCCTGCATAGCTTTTTAACATTCATTTCTTGTCATACAAGTTTGTGCATATTAAGTTACTAGTTTTTATATTATAGTTTATGTAAAGTCTCATATTTTGCTCCTCCTTTCTCTTACTCCATTTTACCCTCTTTCCTTTTCTTATTTTCATTTTAAATTTTATTTTCTCCCTTACTATGACTTGTTCCCATTCCCCACTCTTACTATTTCTACCCACTCCAGCCTCTCAAAACCATTTTTCTTGTCATTAGTCATCTCACATTCTTTTTCTCATTCTTACAATGAGAAAACCCACATTCTCTCTCCACCTTTATCACTCTTTGCCCATCTGTTGTGGATATGGTGATTGTTGTTGCATTTCTCCAATTTTATTTCTAGATCTTCACTATTTTTGTATTTCAAATCTCAAATTTTACCATTCCTTTCTCCTACTCCATTGTGTCTTCCTCTTGCGCTTTCTTTTATTACTTTTAAATTTTAATTTTTCCCTGTCTTAGCCTAGTTTTCATTCATCACTCTTAGTATACCTTCTCCCTCTGTCATCGCAGAATCACTTCTTTCCTCTAGACATCTCTTAAGCTTTTGTTTCTTTTTTTCCTCTTTTCCCCTCTCACCTGTATTAATCTTTGCTCATTGTTGTTGATAGCGTTGTGGTGGATCTTTTTCTCCAATCTGGTCCCTATTTTTCTGCCTTCTCTCTCTCAATACTTTTCGTTTTTTTAAATTTCGGTTTAAACATAATACTATACACTTCCCTGCTCTTACTCCATTCCACCTTCTCCCCTCCATTTTTTATTTCTGGTGCAATTTTTTCTTTCTTTCTCTCTTCACCTTGTCTCTATTCCCTACTCTTATTATTGCTCCTCCCTCTACCCTCTCAAAATCATTTTTCTTTCAGTCACCTCATATTCATTTGTAATTCATTCCTTTTTAATAATAGTCTTAATCTCTTTACACCTTTATTAATACTGGCTCATTTGCTATTGATAGTGTGATTGTAGGTGGCGGTTAATTTTGTGGGTGTGAGTTTTTCCTGGGCTTTTGGTTTTGTTCTGACAGCAACTGTATAGCAGCATATGAGACGTAGTGGGTGGGGTGACTCTTAGTCAGCAAGCCAGAAGGAAGGACCCATCAGAGAATGAACCAACAACAACCAAAACCCAATTACAACCAGAGAGCCCACATATACAGCATAAAGAGCATCCCAAGGCCATCAAGTTCAGATCAAGGAGACTGCACCACTGAATCCCACACATCTTCTACCACAGAAGGTCACACCACAAAGACAGGGAGACAAAGCAGGTCAATCTAAGAAATCAAGAACAAGAAGTCACTTAAAATGGGACGGCAAAGAGACAATCCCCAAAAGAAAGAATAGGAGAAATCCCAAGAAAGGGTGCAAAATGAAGTTAAGGCAAGCCAGCTATTAGACATGCAGTTCAAAATAATGGTTATAAGGATGCTCAATGAGCTCAATAGGAACTACAAGAACTCCAGGGAAGCTACGAGGAACTTACTACAAACTATACTAGCATAAAAAAGGACATAGAAACTATCAATAAGAGCCAGGAGGAAATGAAGAATAAATATCTGAAATGAAGAACACAGTAGAAGGAATTATAAGCAGGCTAGATAAGGCAGGGAATTGAATCAGCGAGCTGGAAGACAAGGTAGAAAAAATTCCCAGACAGAGCAACAAAAGGAAAAAAGACTCAGAAAGAATGAACAGGGTTTAAAGGAGCCGTACACAACATGAAATGTAATAATATCTGTATCATAGGGAAACCAGAAGGAGAAAAAGTGGATCAAGGGATAGAAAACATATTTGGAAAAGTTATGACAGAAAACTTCCCTAATTTGATGACAGAAAAAAATCATACAAGTCCAAAAAACACAGAGGGTTCCAACTGAGATAAACCCAAAGAGACCCACTCCAAGAATCATCATAATTAAAATGCCTAAATTTAAAGACAAAGGGAGATTCTAAAAAATGGCAAGTGAGAAACAGCTAGTAACATACAAGGGAGCCCCAATAAGGCTATCAGCTAATTAGTCAATAGAAACATTACAAGCCAGAAAGGAATGGCAAGAAATATTCCAACTAATGAAAAGCAAAGGACTACAACCAAGATTACTCTACCCAGAAAGGCTCTCATTTAAAATGGAAGGCGAAATAAGGAGTTTTCCAGACCAAAAAAAAAAGTCTAAAAGAATACATCTCCACCAAACCAGTACTGCAAGAAATGCTAAAGGGGTTGCTTTAAGAAAATAAAGAAGAGAGACAGAGACAGAGGGAGAGGAACACAGGTGCAAAGGGGAAAAATGGCAATGCATAAGTACCTATCAATAATAACCTTAAATGTAAATGGACTGAATGCGCCAATCAAAAGACACTGGGTAGCTGAATGGATAAGAAAACAGGACCTGCATATATGATGTCTACAAGAGACCCACCTCAGAACAAAAGATGTACAGACACTGAAAGTGAAGGGATGGAAAAAAATATTCCAAGCAAATGGATATTAAAAAAAAAAAAGCTGGGGTACCAATACTTATATATCAGGCAAAATAGATTTCAAAACAAAGGCCATTAAAAAAAGACAAAGAAGGACACTTCATAATATTTAAGGGAATCATCCATCAGGAAGATATAATCCTTATAAACATATATGCACCCAACATAGGAGCACCCAAATATGTAAGGAAAATCCTGGAGAACTTCAAGAAAGATATAGACAGCAAAGCATTTATAGTAGGTGATTTTAATACCCCACTGTCAACAATGGATAGATCTTCCAAACAAAATATCAAAAAGGATATTGTGACATTGTACAACGCTCTAGATCAAATACACTTAATTGATATATAGATGACCTTTCACCAAAAAGAAACAAAATATACACTCTTTTCAAATGCACATGTAACATTTTCAAAGATAGGCTTTGCACGGTAGGACACAAAACAAGCCTCAACAAATTCAAGAAAACTGAAATCACATTAAGCATCTTCTCGGATAATAATGACTTCAAACTGGAAACCAACATCAAGGAAAAAAAATCAAAAACATTCCAATTCATGGAGAATGGATAACATGCTATTAAACAATGAATGGACTAATGATGACATCAAGGAAGAAATCAAAAAGTTTCTCGAAACAAATGAAAATGAACAGACAACAGCCCAAAACCTATGGGACACAGAGAAGGCAGTCCTGAGAGGGAAGTTCATAGCAACACAGGCCTACCTAAAAAAGACAGAAATTTTTCAAATAAACAACCTAACCCCACATCTATAAAAACTAGAGGAACAATAACAAACAAAGCCCAGAATGAGTAAAAGAAAGAAATGATCATGATCAGAGCAAATTAAATGACATAGAGACTAAAAGAACAATACAAAGGATCAATAAATCCAAGAGGATTTGCTGAGGTTCCTATTTGCTGAGGGTTTGCTGAGGGTTTTCATCATAAATGGGTGTCATACTTTATCAAATGCTTTTTCTGCATCTATTGATACATTCATGTGGTTTTGTCTTTCATTCTGTTTATGTGGTATATTACATTTATTGATTTGCGAATATTATGCCATCTTTGAATCCCTGGGATGAACCCCACATGACCATGGTGTATGATCTTTTTAATGTATTGCTGGATGTGGTTTGCCAATATTTTGTTGAGGATTTTAGCGTCTATGTTCGTCAGCACTATTGGCCTGTAGTTTTCTTTCTTTCTTGTCTTTTTACCTGGATGTGGAATTAGGGTAATACTGGCCTCATAAAAAGAGTTTGGGAGCCTTCCCCCTTCTTGAATTTTTGGAATAGTTTGAAAAGCACAGGAGTTAGCTCTACCCTAAATGTTTGGTAAAATTTGCCTGTGAAGCTGTCTGGTCCAGGGCTTCAGTGTGCCAGAATTTTTTGATCGCTTGTTCAGTTTCTCTAGTTGTTATCAGTCTATTCGGGCGCTCTGCTTCTTCTCGATTTAGTTTTAGAAGATTATATGTTTCTAGAAATTCTTTGAAAAGATAAACAAAATCAGCAAACCAGACTCATCAAGGAAAAAAAGAGAGAGGGCCCAAATAAATAAAATCAGAAATGAAAGAGAAGAAATTACAACGGATACCACAAATATACAAATGATTATAAGAAATTACTATGAACAACTACACTCCAAGAAATTGGACAACCTGGGTGAAATGGACAAATTTCTAGAAACATATAATCTTCTAAAACTAAATCGAGAAGAAGCAGAGCGCCCGAATAGACTGATAACAACTAGTGAAACTGAACAAGCGATCAAAAAATTCTGGCACACTGAAGCCCTGGACCAGACAGCTTCACAGGCAAATTTTACCAAACATTTAGGGTAGAGCTAACTCCTGTGCTTTTCAAACTATTCCAAAAATTCAAGAAGGGGGAAGGCTCCCAAACTCTTTTTATGACGTCAGTATTACCCTAATTCCACATCCAGGTAAAAAGACAAGAAAGAAAGAAAACTACAGGCCAATAGTGCTGACGAACATAGACGCCAAAATCCTCAACAAAATATTGGCAAACCACATCCAGCAATACATTAAAAAGATCATACACCATGGTCATGTGGGGTTCATCCCAGGGATTCAAAGATGGTATAATATTCGCAAATCAATAAATGTAATATACCACATAAACAGAATGAAAGACAAAACCACATGAATGTATCAAGAGATGCAGAAAAACCATTTGATAAAGTATTGACACCCATTTATGATAAAAACCCTCAGCAAAGTGAGAATAGAGGGAGCATACCTCAACATAATAAAGGCCATATACAAGAAAACTACAGCATGTTCAATGGGCAAAAACTAAAAGCTTTTCCCATAAGATCAGGAACAAGGCAAGGGTGTCCGCTTTTATTCAACATTGTATGAGAATTTCTATCCACAGCAATCAGACAAGAAAAAGAAATAAAAGTTACCCATATTGGAAAGGAGGAAATAAAACTGTCATTATTTGCAGATGACATGGCAGTGTACACAGAAAACTCTATATTCTCCACCAAAAACTACTAGACCTAATAAGTGAATGTGGCAAAATAACAGGATACAAAGTCAATATTCAGAAATCAAAGGCATTTTTGTATACCACAATGAAATATCAGAAAGAGAAACTAGGAAAAAAATCCCATTTACTATAGCAACAAGAAAATTAAAGTACCTAGGAATAAACTTAACCAAGGAGCTAAAAGACCTGTCCTCAGAAAACTACACAACACTGAAGAAAGAAATTAAAGAAGATACAAAAAAAAAAAAAATGCAAGCAGATATTTGCATCTGTTCATGGATTGGAAGCATTAACATCATTAAAATGTGCATACTATCCAAAGCAATCTATAGATTCAACACAATCCCTATTAAAATACCAATGACATACTTCAGAGATTTAGAACAGATATTTCAAAAATTTATATGGAACCAAAAATGACCCTAAATAGCCTCAGCAGTCTTAAGAAAGAAGAACAAAATTGGAGAGAACACAATACCTGATGTCAAACTATATTACCAGGCCCTATAATCAAAAAGTCTGGTACTGGCATAAGTATAGATCATGGAAGAGAACAGAGAGCCCAGAAATAAACCCATTTCTCTATGGTCAATTAATATTTGACAAAGGGGGCAGGAGCATAAAATGGAGTAAAAGTAGCCTCTTCAACACATGGTGTTGGGAGAACTGGAGTGGTACATGCAAAAAAAAAAATGAAATTAGACCACCAACTTACACCATATGTCAGAATAAACTCAAAATGGATAAAGGACTTAAATATAAGTCATGACACCATAAAAGTCCTAGAGGAAAACATGGGTAGAAAAATTTCTGAAATCCCACACAGCAATATTTTCACTGATATATCTTCTAGGGCAAGGGAAATAAAGGAAATACTAAAGAAATGGGACTACATCAAATTAAAAAGCTTCTACGCAGCTAAAGAAAACATCAAGATGAAAAGAGAACAAATCATATGGGAAAACATATTTGCCAATGATATTTCAGAGAAGGGTTTGATCTCTAAAATATAGAAAGAACTCATATGACTCAACACCAGGAAGACAAACAATCCAATTAAAAACTGGGCAAAGGACCTGAACAGACATTTCTCCAAGGGGGTCAAACAGATGGCCCAGAGGCATATGAAAAGATGCTCAGCATCACTAGCCATCAGAAAGATGCAAATTAAAACCACAATGAGATACCACCTCACACCAGTCAGAATGGCCATCATTAATAAATCAACAAACAACAAGTGCTGGCGAGGATGAAGAGAAAAGGGAATCCTAGTGCACTGCTGGTGGGAATGCAGACTGGTTCAGCCACTGTGGAAAACAGCATGGAATTTGCTCCAAAAACTAAAAATGGAACTGCCTTTTGACACCATAATTCCACTGCTGGAATTATATATATATACCAAGAATCCTGAAACACCAATTCACAAGAACCTGTGCACCTCTATGTTCATAGCAGCACAATTTACAATAGCCAAGTACTGGAAACAGCCTAAATGCCCATCAGTAAATGAGTGGATCAAAAAACTGTGGTACATTTACACAATGGAATACTACACAGCAGAAAGAAAGATGGAGTTCCTACCTATTGTGACAGCATGGATGGAACTGGAGAGTATTATGTTAAGTGAAATAAGCCAGGCAGTGAAAGACAAATACCATATGATCTCACCTATAAGAGGGACTTAATGAACAAAACAAATGAGCAAAATAGAACCAGAGGCATAGATACAAGGAACAGATTGACAGTGACTGGAGGGGAGAGGGGAGGGGATGAAAGGGGGAAAGAAGGAGAAGGGTCTAATCAGCAAACAGGTACAAATGACCTATGGACATGGACAACAGTGTGGGGATTGATTGTGGGAGCAAGGGATGGGCAGGGTAGGGGAGAGCAACAGGGGAAAATTGGGACAACTGTAACAGAAAAATGATTTTTAAAAAAAGATACAGATTCCATCTTCAAGCCTCCTAGCTCCCAGATTTGCTGACCTTCAACCATGGATCTAGGACAATATGAAGCTGGGATGAAGTGAAGCCAGGATGACTAAACTATGATGATGCACACTGGACCATCACTTGCCTTATTGGAGTGGACTGTGCTGGTCTGCATGTAAAGAATTTTTCAACCCCCTTCCTTGATTTCTTCGTTATGTTCCCCTCGCCCTCCTTATAAAAACCTATACCTCCACTGAGAGCGGGAGGTGGGCTTTGAGACATGAGTCCCCATTTTCCAGGTGGCTGGCACCTGAAAATAAGCCACTTTTCTTTACATCAGCGCCTGCCTCTCCAATATTTGCTTTCATAGTGGCAGGCACTGGGACCTGCTTTCAGTAACACAGATACCATCTTGATCGCTTGAGGTCCTCCTGGGGAAAAAAGGTTGAGTTGTTTGCGGGCCTGCTGGAATCAGGGTGGGTCAGTTATGCAATCTAGTTCCTGGAACAACAGCTTTCTACATGCATTAATAACTAAACCTATTAACTATAACTAGAGCAAAAAAATTTTAATCTTTGAGTTCCCCCATCACTTTCACTTTGTATACATATAACAAATCATCACTTTGTATACTTTAAACATCTTACAATTTTATTTGTCAATTACACCTAAATAAAGCTGGAAGAAAAATCACAGAACCTAAAAAAGCAAAAACCAATTCAAATTTGTCAATAATTGTCTTAGCACTGGATATCATGCATACCACTCATTCATAAAACAAATGTATAGAATGATGAAGTGGTGTTTAGTATAACTGACAGTGGTTCCACCTAACCCATCATAAATTATGCATCAGATTGAGAGATATACACTACTACTTAAAGTCTAGTGACAAATGAGAAAAGCAGAACATAAAAAGTTTCATTTACAAATTGTAGTAAAAATGGATATGCATGCAAATACAGGTTGTAGAAGGATACAGGATTCAAACTAGAAAATTAGACCTTTCTTACAGGAGCTTAAGGCTGATTCATTCCACTGGGATGCCCCGGAGACAGCTGGAGCTCTCCTGGTTCCTGCCTTTGAGGCAGGTTAGTAAGAAGATAGGAAAATTCTTTGGTAAGTGGAGTGGGGAAACTTAGACAAATAGCTGAACAAACTGGTCGAGCAATTTACAACCAGATAATAAACCCAAGGTCTTATCTTCCCTAAACAAGGATATTTAGGAGCAAATAGTTTATACATTCCAGACCATGCTGGGTCAGGTTCCTCTGCAGTGACATTCTTTGAAGATGAAACTGATCAGAAAATTACTCCAGTTCCTCTATGCACTCATTTTTGTACATCAACGTATTAAAGAACTCACTTGCAAAGCTGATGAATATTCTGCTGAGACTCTCCCCTGAGACTTCCCCTATGATTCCTGCCTGCAGAAGACAGACAAAAGCCCTCAAAACAAAAGGATGTGGATGCCTGCTATCCTTGGAGTGTACCATGCCCTTTGCTCAGGCAATTATCTAAAAAAAACAAAAAACAAAAAAACCTCTGGGTGCTTCCATGGGACTTGCAACCAGGGGAACAGTTGGAAGCAAACCCCCTGAACCTGTCTCCAAGGCCCCTTTTTTCTGACTTTTCAGTGTGCCAACAGAAGCCTCACCTTGGCTCATTTCTTTCCTATTACATTTCTAGAGAGCCAAAGCAGCCCTGCCTAGGCTCTCTTTTGACACTTCTTCTATCCTAAGCCCTTCTTGTTTCACTACCTCCAGCTTTAACAAACATACTCTCAAAATCACCTGGGCTCATGTTGTGAAATCCTTCCTGCAGGAAGTCAAGAAGCCACATCCTACTGGTCAGCCAGGCCTGGTTCCCATCTGTTAACATTCTGAGTTCTGGTTATCCAGGGCTTTCCTCTGTGAGCTTCCCTATATCAGTTAGAGTACAGTTTGCTGCAATAACAGAGTCTCCCCAAATACAGTAATTTAAATGAGACAGAAGCTTATTTCTCATGTACTAGTGCAGAAGCAGGAGTGGCCCAGCTTGGCGGTGTGGCTCAGCTCCACAGACCCTGTCTTCATTGTTCTTGATGCTCTGTCACACTCTAGAATATTTCCCTGACTTGCATGGCAAAGGATGAGGCACTGCTGTGGGCTTGTCCTGGCACCATCTATATCTAGGAAGAGACAAAAGAGAAGAACTGGAAGACAACTGATTTATTTCTAAGCAAATGATGCAGAGGTCGTACCTATCACTTTTACTCATATTCCCCTGGTGACAACTTGACCAAACTTGGCTGGAAGAGAAATTGGGAAATGGGGTCTTTAACTAGGGCTTCTTTAGTTAAAGAGAACAGACTTTGAGGGCAACTATTCTTCTGTCACTATTCCCCATTTTCTTCCTATTAAATCCTTCTTAAAAGGAGTTTGTCAATTTACAGACAGTCTTTATTGCTTGCAATCAAAGTATCCTGATGGATGGGATGCCTAGATCGTGAGACCCCAGTTTAAATGACACCTCCTCAAGGACTTCTTATCTAAAGGTGATCTCCACCCCACCTTCCCACCTACCCTCCCTTGCCATCATTGTTTTTATTTTGGCACTTTGTTTACTTTGTGACACTTATCACAGATTGCAATTATAAATTTTTCTCTATTTTTTGTCCCCCCCTCCCCAACGCCATGTCTCTTCTTCATTACATCTTTATTACCTAGCACAGTGCCTGGACATTGTATAGGCAAGAAATACATATTTGGTTTAATTGAGTGGTCAAGGATGACTCAGAGTTCTAAAGCAACCAACTAAATATATAGATAGAGAATGAAAATATAGGAAGCTGGTCAAACTTGGAGGGAGTGATCTTCTGGTTAGTGTTGCTTGCATCTGTTGAATTTGAAATTTTGAATAATTTTAAGGTTAAAATTTGGATCTGGAGCTCTAGAAAAAACATATTAGAGCTATAGATTGGAGAGCCTTCAGAATTGATGAGACCACGCACTAAGCATGGCAAGAGAACAGGTTTAGGAGGGAATTACAAGAGAAGAGTGGAGAGGATGAATGGGTATGGAAATGATTGATGCAGAAATTTTGACCTAGTGCGTTTGAGATAGGAAGGGACAACACAGAGCTGCGCTTCCTTGAAGATGTAAAGATAAAATTTACAGAAGAGTGACCAGGAGTTGAAAGAATTTTTTTTAACTTCATTTATATAAGAAGGCAGCAAAATTTATAGCAGATATAGCAAGAGAGGAAGTGGCCGGGAAAGTTCGGAATAGTTTCTAGGAGCAAGGGCGGGGGCCAAAAAGATTGCTAATAGGGGACAAAAAAATATATATATATAGTCTGCTGGTTGAAATCTACTATGGTTGGAAATTATTTTCATTCTTCCCGTCTACCCCTTCCTAACCTAAGCTTGTAACAAACTGACCTCAGGCTGCCAAATCCTAATTCTTGCACCAGTATACCCAGATACTAGATTTTTCTCCAGCAATAACAAGCAACAAACGTACGAAAGCAAGCAGCTATCTTCTTTCCAATAGTGAACACTGAGCTGGCCTCCAAGCACTTTTGTGGACCTTCAACCTTCGCTACCATGTGTTATACTCCTTCACATCTCCTCAAGGCACCACCTAAATGCTTGCTGGGGACATGAGAGATTTGGGGACAGATGGTTCCCTCTGAAATAAAGTACCCCCCAAAAGATAAGGCATGTATTTAAGGCTTGCTAAAGAAGGCAATGCTGAGATACCAGGTTATTGCGTTTCCTTTTGCACTCCGCTCGTGTCCATACACCGACTACGCGCATTAAACATAGACCGACCCATTCCTGTAACACAAGAACACAGATTTCAGAGCAAAATACCAAGCAAAAATGCGGAAAGACGGGAAGTAGTGTTCCGCCCTCGCTACCAATGGCCTCACTGGAACGCGGCCTTCAGACCACCTCCTGCTGGGTGCGTTGTTCCTGCGACGCCAGGAGCCTCGCTGCGCTCCTGGATGACGTCAGTGGAGCTCAGCCTCTAATGCAGTCTGGCGCCTCCGCCCAACGCCGGGCGCGGTGGCGCGCGCCTGTAGTCCCAGCTACTCGGGAGGCTGAGGCAGGAGGATCGCTTGAGCCCAGGAGTTCTGGGCTGTAGTGCGCTATGCCGATCGGGTGTCCGCACTAAGTTCGGCATCAATATGGTGACCTCCCGGGAGCGGGGGGCCACCAGGTTGCCTAAGGAGGGGTGAACCGGCCCAGGTCGGAAACGGAGCAGGTCAAAACTCCCGTGCTGATCAGTAGTGGGATCGCGCCTGTGAATAGCCACTGCACTCCAGCCTGGGCAACATAGCGAGACCCCGTCTCTTTTGTTCCTCCCTTCATTTACTGTATCTTCTAAATATTTCCCAAGTAAACAATAAGTTTGGCCCCTTCCAGATTCATACTTTTACTTACGCAGTTTACTTACTTTCTTTACTGCGTCCCTTCCCATTATTTCTGTCAACTCATTGCTGACCCCTACTGGCACATCTTTAAAACATCTCTGTGAAAAAGCTGTTATCACCCTAGGAGCCAACAGGGGATGCTCATATACTCACAACCTGTAGGACAGCTAAGCAAAAGTGCCCTTCTGACTCCGAAATTACCAAATTCTTCATGTGGCAGTCCAGTTTGCTGCTCCATAACCTGACCAGACCTGCCCTCCCCACCTCCTGCAACAGGATGTCACCTTTCACCACTGGCAGGCCAAAGCTTTTGCTTCTAAATGCTGCAGACGTCAAGGTCTGTCTGGCTAAACAAGTCTTTTCCCATAATCCTTCAATTCTACATATTAGCGACAGTGCTGGCCTTCGGACATAGCCCTGTCTTCTCTCCCCTGACATGAGAAAAAAACGACTTAACCAAAGCCCAGACGCCCCTTGTGATAGCAGAGGTGAGGGACTAGTATGGCATACTGCATCACCTTTGTCTTTCTGCTTGCCAAAAGCTAATGTAAAAGAATTGAAGTATGGACCTTGGCATTGGGTTTTGAGCCCAGTGTTGATGAGAGTGAAGCCTCACTGCTTTCTTGTAAGTCATATTGTGCAAGTATTGTGTCCATATCCCATTTTTAAAAGAAACAGGCAAATAATGAGTAAAAGACAATCTTTCAAAAGGTCAGTTCTTGTTGCCTGTGATAGTAATTCCATCTTTATGAAAGAACTATCTTAGAAGTTTCTCTTGAAAATTCATGCATTTTAGGGGCAGTGGAAATTGATCACACACTCACATCAATCTTGACATTTATATGATAAACTACTGGTAATTTAAAGACTGCAAGCATACTACTTCAGGTCAAGATGGCAACATGGGTAAACACATGGGCCTCCTTGCACAACCACATCAAAATTACAACTAAAATACAGTACAACCATCACTCAGAACTGTCAGAAATCAAGTTGAATGGAAGCCTGACAACCATGGAATTAAAGAAACCACATCCATCCAGACTGGTAGGAGTGGCGGACATGTGGAGTGGCTGGTTCCACATTCACGTGTGGTGGATAAAAATATGGGAGGGATATCTCTTGAGAAAGGAGTCTCAGCTGCACACCAGGCTTTCCAGCCCAGAGTTCCAGTGTCAGGAAGATCAGTCTCCATAACTACTGGCTACAAAAACCAGCAGGCATTGAGTCAATGGAAGAAAATTCTCAACTCCCAAGCAGGTCTTCTTAAAGAATCCACACATGAACTTACTCAGACTCACTCCCTCTGAGCTCCAACACTGAGGTAGCAGCTTGAAAGGCACCAGTGCCATATACGGAAGAACTGAAGTGTCTGGCATCAAGTTGAGAGCTGGAGGGGAACTTTCTCCCAGACACAAAGGCTGGCAGAGACCATTGTCCCTTTTCTGAACCCTCCCCACACAGAGCCACAGAGCCAGTAGGCTGATGCACTATCTGATGCTCCATCAACCTGTCCAACACTGTTGGACACTCTGGAGATTCCCAACATGCTGGAGATTCCCAGAGACTCTCTGTCACACCCAACTTATGGGCCCACCCAAGCTGCTTTTCCAAATGAATGGCTGGTCTGGCTCATGCTCCACAACTTTCTAAAACTTCCCAAACAAGCAACAGCTGATTTCAATGAGCCCCACGCTTGGCACTAGCAGCAGCGAGTCTAGATTCACAGCTTAGCTTCACCTGGGAATCTCCAAGCCCAGCACAAGTAGCAGCCATCTCAGATTGCTTTATAGTTTAGGTAGGGTGCACCTGGGCAAAACACGGGTAGGGGCTGAGCTTGCCCTGCACCCCCCAGGAAAACCTCAGAGCCTGTGCACCCAGTGGACAGCTACAGGCCGCATCAGAGCACCTCCACCCGGCCCCTGCACAACTGACCCTCCACGGAGGGTGGAGGTTGGTGGTCAGTGGTCACAGCCAGTCCTTGCAGCTGACTGGCCTGGGTAAATAATTCCAATTGACTTGCCAACAGTAACAAAGGCTCAACTAAAAGAGGAAGGTGTACTCAACCCATATGAAAGGGGTACCTCAAGTACCTAGTTTGGTGATAGGGGAGGCTGTGCCAGTGGATCCTACAGGACACCTACTACATTAGGCCATGCTACCAACACACAGAGTCATAGGAGCTCTAGGTAATACATAGAAACAAACACAGAGGCTGCCAAAATGAGGAGACGAAGAAACATGGTCCAAATGCAAGGACAGATAAAAACTCCAGAAAGAGAGTTAAACGAAATGGAGATAAACAACCTATCAGATGCAGGGTTCAAAACACTAGCTATAAGGATGCTCAGGGAATTTAGTGAGGACCTGAACAGCATAATAAAGAATCAGTCGGAAATGAAGGATTCACTAAGTGAAATAAAGAACAATTTTCAGGGAAACAACAGTAGAGTGGATGAAGCAGAGAATCAAACAAATGATTTGGAACATAATGAAGCAAAAAACAAGCAATCAGGACAACAAAAAGAAAATAGAATCCAAAGAAATGAGGATAGTGTAAGTAGCTTCTGGGAAAACGTCAAGCATTCCAACATTCTCATCACAGGGCTGCCAGAAGGAGATGAGAAGGAGCAAGAAGCTGAAAAATCTGTTGAAAAAAAAATGATGAAAGAAAATTTCCCTAATTTGATGAAGGAAATAGCCACACAAGTTCAGGAGGCATAGAGAGTCCCATACAAGGTAAATACAGAGGCCCACTCCAAGACACATCATAATTAAAATGCCAAAGGTTAAAGGTAAAGAGAGAATCTTAAACGCAGTAAGGGAAAAGGAGTTAGTTAACTTCAGGGGAGTTCCCATAAGACTATTAGCTGATTTCTCAAAAGAAATTTTGCAGGCTAGAAGGGGTTGGCAAGAAATATTCAAAATCATGAAACACGGGGACCTACAGCCAAGATACCCAGCAAAGCTATCATTTAGAATTGAAGATCAGATAAAGAGCTTCCCAGAAAAAAAACCCAAAAAACGAAAGGAGTTCATCATCACCAAATCATTATTATATGAAATATTAAAGGAACTTACTTTTAAAAAAATCAACACTATGAACAATAAAATGACAAAAAAAGACACGTCTATCAACAATTAGTTCTAAAAAGAAACTAAGCAGACAAGAAGAGCAGAGACAAAATCACTGATAAGGAGAGTGTTTTGATGGTTGCCACATGGGAACCCCCTCCTGGGGGGAATGGGTAAAGTGATGAGGGGATTAAGTACAAATAGGTAATTACAGAATAGCCTTGGGGATGTAAAGTACATTATAGGAAATGGAGTAGCCAAAGAACTCATACACATGACCCGTGGACATGAACAATGGTGGGGGGACTCCCTGAGGGAGTGGGGGATGCTAGGTGGAGGGGGGCAAAGAGGGAAAAATCAGGAAAACTGTAATAGCATAATCAATAAAATATAATTTTTTAAAAAAACTCCAAGCACAGATTTTTCACTACTTGTAAAATGAAGAGAAAGGGGGACAATGTAGTAATCTTTTCGTAAAGCTAAATGTATTGTTGTTGTTGTTGTTGTTGTTTTGAGGTAACATAACTATACTTTAAAAGACCCTCTTTGAACTGGATATCTTCCTCATAGTTGCTTCTGGGTCTGCCCTCTACAACTATATGGAAGAAGTCTTATTTCAATTGTTCAAGATAACTTTTCAAGAATTTAAAAGTCACCCCCTAATCTATATTTTCACTAAATGGAAATACGTAGAGATGCTTTTTACTTTTTTAATATTTACCCCATTCCACCCCCAAAATAGGAGGCAAAATACATTTGGCATGCCTCATGTGCTTTTTACTAAACAAATCTCTGAACTTGGCTCAGAATGACTTAGCTATGGGGAGGTAAGGACTGCATTTGAGTAGCTGCCTCTGTCAGCCGTGGGATTCCAACCCACCCTCAGGTCTTTTCCACCGCCTTTGAGGAGGCGTGCTAGGCAGAATATTGCCTTCCTCCCCTAAAGATGTTCATGTCTTCATATCTGGAACTTATGATACCTTACTTTACATGGTAAAAAGGGATTTACAGATTTGAATAAATTAAGGATTTGAGATGGGGAGATTATCCTGGATCATCCTATCAGCACAATGTAATTACAATGATCCTTGTAAGAAGGAAGTAAGAGGGTCAGAATTAGTGAAGGAGATGTGTCCTGGAAACAGTGGCTGGAGTCACATAGAGTCACCAACTAAGGAATGTGGGCAGCTTCTGGAAGCTGGAAAAGGCAAGGAAACATATTTTCCCCTAGAGCCTCCAAAAAGAATATAGTCCTGCTGACCCATTTGGAACTTCCTGGGTTTCAGAACTGAAGTCAAGAAATGTGTGTTGCAGAAGGCACTGAATTTGCAGTAATTTGTTATAGTAGCATTAAAATACAAATATACGGGAAGTGTGAAGGTTATTCTATACCTGAAAGAACTCTGTGATGTCAGAAACTGTCTTCTTTAACGTGGTTGTACTTTTTAAAAAACTTTTCATATTGCACAAGTTTTCAGAATCAACACTCCCGATTTAGGGTGTGAGTGTGTATCTTTCTTTAAACCATAATATTTTAACAATTTATCCACTCATCTATTCATTCATCTGGATATCTATACATTTAAAAATATTTAAGTGCCAAATATTTATCAGATCTCATGTGGATATTAGATAAGCATAAAAAATATAGACAAGTCATTGCACTTGTAGAGCTTCCAGTCTACTATGGAGAGGGCGCAACGATTATTTTAAATTGAGCCATATAAAGTGTGATTTAGGGTTCTTGTGATGCCCTACTATATATATTTGTTTTGCCTCCCTGAATGCCTGAAATCTTTAATAAGAAAAACTCTCCTGGGTTAAAGCATGGTTTTCAGAAAGCCGTTGTAACAAATGCACTTTGTTTGGCATTTACTCAGTATTATTGAAAAATACCTATTTCAACCACCCACCCAATACTTGGTTATACTTTATAATTTCCTACAACGTTCCTGAAAAAAGTTCAGTATATCATGAAATTGACTGTATCTTTTAAAGCTTTTAATCGTATTAATGGTGGAATATTTTTGACATGCAGAAACTTTAAACGTTTTATGCATTCAAATCTATTACATTTATCTTTTACGCTTTTGGTGTTTTGCTTTGAAGGGTCTTACCCATTCCAGTAATTATAGGGCGAACGAAACATTTCGACTTTTTACATTTGTATACGTCCAGGTAACCAAACGGAAAGGAGCCATTGCTCTTATACACAGAACCCATCTGGGGAAATTGCCCATCTGGGGAAATCTTCAATATTGTCCCCCATAAACCGCTACGACAAGCATGAGTCACTACGGAGTCTGGCTTGAGCCCCGAAACACAAGGGGGCAAGGTAACCCAATTAATCCGTAAGCTTTCCAGGAAGGAATATAGTTTTAATAGAATAGTTTGGCACTCTTTTAAGTTGTTCCGGGTCAACGAAAAGCGAATTGACTGCCACTTGATAAATGAGTTCTTCTAGACAGTGACAGAAGCACGTTCGCTTTAGGAATATTGGGTCTTTTGCGCGGCCGTAGATTCCCGCCAAGTGCGCCTGCGTAGTAGAGTAGGGGCGCCGAGTCCGGCGGTGGTGATAATAGCGGTAGCGACCCTCAAACCACGCCATGAAGACCCGCTTTAGCACTATTGATCTCCGTGCGGTACTCGCGGAGCTGAATGCCAGGTAGTGTGCAACAGGTGACGGGACTCATGGGCGGAGTGCAGGAGACAGAGGCCAGGGCCCCGCGGTTAAATTCAAGACCAACTGATGTTTCCCCTTACTACCCCCCTGCCGTTCTGCGGACCTGGCTAGGCGTGGGTGGGCGAGCGCGTTGACATCTTTCCGTGGCCCGCAGGATTCTTGGGGGGAGGGGAGGGTCCCAGCGGCCGCGTGACGCGCACCCTCCTCTCGCGGGTTGCTAGTCTAGCCAGGTTTGGTGCTCGGCTGTGGCGAAGCTCTCGCTTTGTCGTCCTGAGTCGCCTGCGTCTGGTAGCTAATGTTTTGTAAAACCGAGATGCCGAGCGGACGCCGGAACGCCAGAGTAGTCCTTTGCTCCAGAGGTGTCCAGACTGAAGGCCTGGTTTCTTTGACACTCCTCGCCCCAAACAGAGGGAGGTGACAGATCTGGATTCTGATCTGTTTTTTTAATTTCCTAGCTGTGTGAGCCTTGTTGTGTTTCCCAGGGCCTTGTTTACCTTTTTTTTTTTTTCTCTTGGAGTAAATTAAGTGGATTAAACTATCTTTCCTAAGAAAACATTGCGCTATTTCAAAGACACAAGGCATTGATTGTCTGGTGTTCTTAGGGCCGTTGGACCACATTCGTCCTTAAAATAGTTACACTTAAGTTTTGGACTGAATGCCTAATGGCATTCAGATTCTGCTCCTTGGTTGACTCCGTATCTTTACAGTCTACGATCCCCGAACTTCCCCTCTTTCCCGGGCTCTGATTCCCCTTGCAGCTTTAAATTATGTGTTTAAGTTTTATGTTCAAAATAGTATAATTTATTACCTCTTTCCGTTCTCTTTGCAGCTTGCTAGGAATGAGAGTAAACAATGTTTATGATGTGGATAATAAGACATATCTTATTCGTCTTCAAAAGTAAGCTTTGTTTTATCTTTGATAATTAAATGAGAGTGATTTTTTTTTTACCCGCACTTTCAGTCTGTTTCACTGAGTTAGCGTTGGCAGTGCTCTAAAGAAAAAAATAACTTTTTTTCTTTTACAGACCAGACTTTAAAGCCACACTTTTACTTGAATCTGGCATACGAATCCACACAACAGAATTTGAGTGGCCTAAGAATATGATGCCGTCTAGTTTTGCCATGAAGGTAAAATTTAACCTACGCTCGAAAGTACTTTTTAAAGCCCTGAGATTGGTCACTAACAATGAAGTTTTAAACTATTTGTTTTTCCTTTACTGTCACTAATAAAGTAGAGATAAAATAAAGATAGAGTAGTTAACGGACACTGGAATGAATAACGTAGATGTGTATTGATTTCTCCTTCTTACCCTTCACACAGTTGTGCTCCAAATCTTTCTGTTCCCACAGTCAATATTCTAGTTCAGGCTTTTATAACATTTACCTGTAGTCCATTAACTATAGTCCACTTTATGTATAAAAACAGTTCTGTATTAGACCAACATTAATTTTTTCTAAAGCATCATTTTCAATCATTATTTCATGTTTTATGATTCCCTGATTTCTGAATATTCTATGTCCTAGAATTCTTGGCTTTATATGATCTGTTCTCCTCCGCCACCTTTTTCCTAATCTTATTTCCCACAGCTCATTTTTGAGCAACTAACCTGTATTTTGTTGGAATACTCAGTGATATCACTTTGTGACCAATTATTATATCTTTTTACTTTTTTACCTCTTTCCTTGCTTTTGTTTTTACTATTAAAACAGATTCTGCACTTGTGGTCATATTACTAATTAGCTTTTTGACATAACAGGTACATTGAAAGTTCATGTGCTACAGATGAAAGAGGTTAGAGTCATATATACCTAACTTTTAATTAATGGTTTTGCCACTCATTTTATAACTTGGAAAAGTTATTTAACCTCTTGGAACTTAGTTTCTTTATATGTAAAATGTGGATAATATCTTCCTCATGGGGTTATTGGTGAGGATTCATTGAAGTAACATGTAAAGCATCTACCACAATGCCTGACACACATTAGGAATCCATATGTATTAATTTCCTTTTAACTCTCCTCCTCACATTCCTTCAGAAATGTATTTGTTTTGGTATTGTGTTATTTCATTAGAGACTTTACAGAGAAGAGCCTTATCCCCAGCAATTTATAATCTGTTTTGGATTGCAAGTTAGGTAAGTGCTTCCCAAATCACAAGGGCTGTCATAAAACTATCGAATTCTTAAAAAGCTTATACAATAGTATCCCAGAATGGTTTTTTCGGAGATCGTCCTAAATAGTACTAACACTTTAAATACATATAGCACTTTTCAAAGTAGATAGGTAGTGCATATTTTATATAAGTTAACAACGCAGTGGATATGAAGAACAAATATTATCATTTTCGTTTTACAAATGATGTAACAAGCAATAGGATATATGATACCGGGATTGTGTAAACATCCCCAAGTTAAGCTGTAGTATCAATGGGAGGTCAAATACTTATTTAAAAAAACTTATCAGTCTAAATGTGTAGAAAGAGTCCCTTTAATGGAGCAGGCAATGTTAAACACTTTATAAACAACTTAAAGAGCTGTTATTGTTGTATGGTACAGGCAGAGCCATGAACAGTGTATGGTAAATCACAGTGTTTGTTTCTAGTTCTCACATTTTACCAACTATAATTCAGTGGGTGGAAGGTTTTCACTAAGCTGCTAATAGGGAAACAAACAAACAAACAAAACCCCCCACAAGATTCATATATGTACTATATATACAAGTACATATATACTATATGTCCATACACACTCGTGATAAATAATCTTCCCTTTTTCACCATTCCATGGTGAGGACTTATGTTCCTCTCAGGGATGCCCTTTAAGTTCATTTTAACTCTACTTGGGTAGAGTTAAATCAAGCTGGTAGGCTTGATTGTGATTTTACCCCTGGGGATTTAAAGATAGCCCTATTTATAGGTCATTGTTTAAATCAAAATCCATATAGATTACTCAAGTCAGAACTGTTAATTTAGGAAGGGGAGGTTGTCTATTCTATGAAGTTTGAAAAGTCGTCTTAGAGCTACCTGAATATATAACTGCATAAAATGAGAATTTTAGTTAATTTGAACTATAAGACCTGGAGAATAACTCTTGTCAGTTATGAAAGAGTTACCATTAATTCTAAGAAAGACTGTGTATATTTCCTTTTTTTTCTTTAAGGGTGGTTTTAGATTAACTTCTCTAAAATTTGTGTTGAACTTGTGTCTTGAAGAAAAGAATGCATTTTTTCTTACTGGTCTTGACTAACTAAAGGATTTTTCAAATTCAAAAATTGGAAACAATTTACGACTTTTTTTTTTAGGGGCCACAGAGTAGTCTTGTTTCTATTCCATGTCATACTTAAATATTTGTAATAAAGGATGGTATAAGTAATCTAAAACAAAAGGTATTTACTAAGTAATTTGTATTTGGGTTTAACGTGCTGATTTTATTTTAATAGCTAATAAAAACAAGAACCTTATAACTAGGGATATGAAGAATGGTATTTGATAATGAATAGCAGTTACTACATTTGGATTTGAGCTAGGTTGATCAAAAGCTTGGAGATAGTATCAGAAGAATTCTGTTTGGGTTATATCAATAAAGTTTGTGGTAACAGAAGGTAGTAATTGGATGTGAGTAGGATGAATACCAATAAACTCATGGTTCAGAATTTGTATTTAAAGTGGAGGATTACTGGAAACTACTAATTAATTTTTACCACCAGCACACGAAAGAAAATTTGGGGTACTTAAAACATTGGAGTAGAAAGATACAAATAAAAAGGTATAACTTTGAGAGAGGTCTTCAGGGCAAGAACAAGGGATTTAGCAGTGGTATAAAGCAACAAAGTAAATTTTACATTGAGTCTATCATTGTCTACTTAAAAATTGAACATTGAGTTGGCCAAAAAGTCTGTTTAGTTTTCTCTGTAAAATAAAAGACACAGCCCTGGGTGGCGTGGCTCAGTGGACTGAGCACTGGCCTGCGAAGCAAAGGGTCACCAGTTCGATTTCCAGTCAGGGCACATGCCTGAGTTGCAGGCCGGGTCCCCAGTGTGGGGCACATGAGAGGCAACCACACATTGATATTTCTCTCCCTCTTTTTCTCCTTCCCTTCCCCTCTCTCTAAAAATAAATAAATAAAATATTTTAAAAAATAAAGACACATTTTTAATTTTCATCAGTAACTTTATTGATTTTGGTATTATGCCGGCTATCTCCCGCTATTGGCATTCTAATAGGTTGAGGCCAGGGGTGCTGCTAAACATCTTCCAATGTATAAGGCAGCCCCACAGCAAAGAATTACTTGGCTATGTTAGTAGTACCAAGAAACTTCGCAAACCACTTTTGACACATTCAGCCAGTCACAGCAGCTTCTCCACACACTGCACAAATCTTCTTTTGCATTTCAGTTGCATTTTTATCTTTCTTGAAATAAGAAAACATAATACCCTGAAAATGATGCATATTCTTCCATCTTCAATATTGAAATGGCTGCACAAAAATTCACCAACTTTGATAAGTTTTTTAAAAATGCATGCTGATATGACAGCTGTCACAATACAATCTCTAACAAAATTGTTTCAAATGAAGTTAAAGACAACTTAGCGCTACTAGAGCCATAGTATGGAAAAAACGTTAACAGTTGTTGGCCAGCCCAATAAAGCACTGTTTCAGAGTTAGCAGTCAGAGTTGTCTGAACCAAAATGTTTTCCTCTGATTATCTGAAAGCTTTTATTTTATACTATTTTATTTGCTATTTTTAAAATATTATCCTTGATGTTAATGAAAAACTTATTTATAAACCAATACCAAATGATTAGGAATTCACTTTTGTTACATAAGTGCATTTTTCTTCTGTTTCTTGCCAGTGCCGAAAACATCTGAAGAGTCGGAGATTAGTCAGTGCAAAACAGCTTGGTGTGGATAGAATTGTAGATTTTCAATTTGGAAGTGATGAAGCTGCTTACCACTTAATCATTGAGCTTTATGATAGGGTAAGTTAAATTTGGGTGGGGATGGGGTGAAGAAGTCATTTTTATATTGTTATTCTTATAATAGTGCTGTAAAATGTGGATGGAAAACTTTTTTTCTGTATCAGAGGCTATATTGATACACGAGGATAGTATGTGCCAAACAAGTAAAATATAATTTTTCAGTTGCTAACCTTCATTTTATCTGGAGATCAGAATTTAGGCATACCCCAACCATTTAAAATGGCATTATGAATGTAGGAGATGAAGATCTGAGTATTGAAGACACTCTGTTTTTTATGTTTTAGGACTAGTGTGGTGCAATCAGAAAAATCAGATAGTTGAGTCATAAATAAGAGAGCAGTTGAGACTCAGAGATATTGCCATGTTTTCTGAGTGTCATCAGTCATAAGAGGAAGAATACTGAGGGCTTCACTGTCCTTGCTTCTTACCTCACTTATTCCATTGGTCACCAAATTCTATCTTGTAAATGTTTCATGAGCTACTTACAGCAAAATAAATTCCAGATGCATCAAAAATTTAAATAATAACAGCAGGAATTTAAAATGCAGAAAGAGAAAACAGGTGGTCCAGTGGTCAGCTATCAAAACCAACCAAGGTCCCTAAGATGAAGGACCCTCAGTGTGGCAAGGTGACCTGGCTCTTGATCTAGTCGTGTGTCCGGCACTGCGTTCATTCTCGATAGCTGCCTGTGAAGCGGATGCCCCTGCAACCAAAGCTTAAGCCTGGCATTCCCATTACAAAAAAGGGAAAAACCAAGTGTCAGGACTCACACTATACCTGACCATTCTTAATGTTTCCTTTGTGTGATGATACTAATATTTTCAAGTCTTTATAGTGTGAAGAGAAAGACATACATACTTGAAATAATACATCAAGAGCATTGTTTATTCTTTGTAAACATAACTTCAGGAAAATGAGTCTAATTTAAGGTAGATCTTTTTCATGGTTATATAGGGTGGTGAGCAAAAAGTACAAATAGAAGCCCTAAATAGAAATATTAGACCCAGTTTATTGAAACTAGAGAAAATAACCAGGAAGGAAGACTAATTGCTCATGAAAGAAAGTCAACAGACACTTTGTTAACACATGGATAAAGACTGAGAGAATGCCACTTCAGAAGGCAAAAATTACTGCGAAGTGGGTTAGAAGCAATATGGTACAAGGAAAAGGGCATACATGTTGAGAAAATTAGGTAGGATTTTATGTTTCTGAAAACTGGAAATGACGGGATCAAATGAGTATATTGCAGGGCTTTCCTTAGGCCGAAGAATCCTGTTAAAACTACTCTCTTCTCCACTCCCCAAAATTAACATCTCATGGAGCTAGCAAAATAGCCATCTTCTAAGAATAATTATATAAAAGCCTTCCTTAGATATATGTGTGTTCCATGCCGAAATAAGATTAGTAATAGAGACTACTATTCAGAGTCCCAGACTCCAGTAAGCTTTATCTGTATGTTAATGCCTAGAGGAGCAATGTGAAGAATTCCACAGCTTTGCACAGCTTTGAACAAGTATGTGTTCTTACATGTGGTACAGTGTTAACAAGGAACCGTAGAAGTTACGCTCTCATGCTGTTAAGCAGATTTGCTTTGTAGAATGTACCAGCAAAGTATTCAGGAAAGTGCAGTTAATACCTGGAAGAGCTGCAGACATCATTCAGCCAAATGACTATGACTGACTTCTGTTTTTGTTTTTTTTTAATTGACTTTAGAGAGAGAGGAAGGGAGAGAGAGAGAAACATTGTTTTGTCATTCCACTTATTTACATGTTCATTGGTTGCTTCTTGCACATGCCCTGACCGGCGATCAAACCTGCCACCCTGGTGTATCAGGGTGATGCTATAACCAACTGAGCTACCTGGCCAGGGCCAAATCACAATGATTTAAAAAAGAAATTTTTTTTAGTGTAAAAAGTGAAGCCATAGAGGTACTAGATAAAAGTATGGATTAACTGGTGAATTTGGGATGAAAAAGACTTATAAACATTAACAGTGAAAACAAATATTGATAAATAGGACTACTTAATTTTAGAACTGTGTAAGGCAGAAAACACTGTGAACTGTATTGGAAGGTGAAAAACTGGGGAAAAATATTTTAACCTGCGTGGTAAATAAGATGTACATAACCCTAATATGTAATTTTCATAAAGCACTTAAGAGGAAAGAGGGGCAAAGTGCTTGATTAGACATTGCAAAAAAGAATAAATACAGATGGCTTATAAAAGCATGAATACATGTCTAAATTGACGAATTACTGAAAAATAAGGTGTTTTTCTGCCTCTTCTTTTCTTTCTCAGTCAGTATGTATATTGGCAATTAGAAATTTTGACAGTAACCAGTATTAGCATGAATATGGAGGAACAAGACTAGATTAGAACATTTTCAGAAGATTATTTGACAGTATATGACATGATTTTTTAAAGTTTATGTGCATAACTATTGACCCAGGAATTTCACTTCTAGTAATTTGTCATAAGCAAATAAGATAAGTGCTCAGGAAGGACCAAGGATATTCGTCAGAGTGTTTATAATAGTTAAAACTTAAAAAGAACCTAAGTGTCTTTGAATAAGTGTTTGGTTAAACAATTAAGGGAGATCCAAATAATGGAATGCTAGGCAGACTTCTGGTCAAGATGGAGGCATGGGTAAACATGGCTCACCTCCTAGCACAACCACAGCAAAAATTACTGCTGAACTACAAAACAGCTATCACCCAGAATTGACAGAAAATCAAACTGTATGGAAGTCCTACAACCAAGAAATTAAAGAAGTCCCACTCATCCAGGCAGGTAGGAGAGGTGGAGATGCAAAGACATGGAGACACTGAATGCGCAGTCCCACACCCACGTGTGGTAGATAAAAATAGGGAGGGATACCTAGGGAGTGAGGGAACCCAGACCACCCAGCTCAGGGGTCCAGGACCAAGAATATAAGTCCCTATAACTTCTGGTTGTAAAAACTAGTGGGGTTTGGGTGACAGAAGAAATTGTGGGATTCTCAGGTATCTCCTCATAAAGGGCCTGCCATACAGACTTAGGACTAAGGCAAACTCATCCCCCCTGGGCTCTAGCACCGGGGCAGTAGCTGGAAGGGCACCAGTGGCATATGGGAAGAACTGAAGTGTCTGGCATCAGAGCAAGTGCCGGGGGACAGCTTCCTCCCAGACAAACTCCAGAGGCCAGGCAAGGGCATTGTCCCCATTTTGAGCCCTCCTCCACACAGCCACAGAGCATTGACACCACATTTGAGACTCCATCAACCTAGTTCACAGGGGTTGCTCTGCCCTGGTTATTACCTAAGGCTCCACCCCATCCAACTTACTGATGTGCTTTTCTACAATAGGCCACACTACTAAGACAGGGAGTCAAAGCAGCTCTACCTATACATAGAAACAAACACAGGGGGGCTGCCAAAATGAGGACACAAAGAAATACGGCCCAAATGAAGGAACAGAACACAACTCCAGAAAAGGAACAAAACAAAATAGAGATTATCTATCAGATGCAGCATTCCAAACACTGGTTATTAGGATACTCAAAGAACTCATACTTCAACAGCATATAAAAGACCCAGGCAGAAATGAAGATTACACTAATTGAAATAAAGAACAATTTACAGGGAAGCAACAGTAGAATGGATGCAGCTGAGAATCAAATCAATGATTTGGAACAGAAGGAAACAAAAACACATTCAATCAGAACAGCAAGAAGAAAAAAGAATACAAAAAAAGAACAACAACAACAAAAAAAGAGGCTAAGGAGCCTCTGGGACATCTTCAGACATACCAACATCCATATTATAGGGGTGCCAGAAGGAGAAGACGAAGAGCAAGAAATGGAAAACTTATTTGAAAAAATAATGACAGAAAACTTCCCTAATTTGGTGAAGGAAATAGATAATACAAGTCCAGGAAGCACAGAGAATCTCAAACAAGATGGACCCAAAGAGGACCACACCAAGACACATCATAATTAAAATTCCAAAGGTTAAAGAGAAAGAGAAGGTCTTAAAATCAGCAAGAGAAAATCAGAGTTACCTGCAAAGGAGTTTCCGTAAGACTGTCAGCTGATCTCTCAAAAGAAATTTTGCAGGCTAAAAGGGACTGGTAAGAAGTATTCAAAGTAATGAAAGCGAGGACCTACAACCTGGATTACCCTGTCTAGTAAAGCTGTCATTTAGAATTGAAGGGCAGATGAAGTGCTTCCCAGACAAGGTAAAGCTAAAGGAGTTCATCATCACCAAGTCATTATTATATGAAATGTTAAAGGTACTTATTTAAGAAAAAGATAAAAACTATGAACAATAAAATGGCAATAAATTTATAACTATCAACAATTAAATCTAAAAAACTAAGCAAACAAGCAGAACAGACACAGAATCATAGCTATGGAGATCATTGGGAGGGTGTCAGTTGTAAGGGGGAAAATGGGGGGAAAGGTGCAGGAACTAAAGTACAAATTGGTAAGCACAGAATAATTGGGATGTTAAGAACAATATAGGAAATGGCGTAGCAGAAGAACTTATATGCATGACCCATAAACATGAACTAAGTGGGTGGGGCATTCCTAGAGGAAATGGGGGTCACCAGGTGTAGAGGGCGCAAAGGGGAAAAAAATTGGGACAACCGTAATAGGATAATCAATAAAATATATTAAAAAAAAGAATGCTGGGCATTTTTTAAAGATAATGATATTGAGGTAAGTTTTTATTTTTTTATGACTTTTTACAGCATGTTCAGAATAACTTCAAGTTTTTTATTAGAGGTATCACACATGATAAGTGTGGGATTTATTGAACTATCACAAAGTGTACATACCTGTATTAATCATTGACCCGGATGTGGGACGGGGCAGTGAGATCAGCTGCTGATCCTTGCACTTACATTAACTGTTTATGCACTTCTCTTTGCCAGTGACTCCTTTAACCATCTTTCTACTCCCTCCCCTGCAGGCCATGGGAGCTATAGCTGCTGCCCACCTGGAATTGTTTTTGTATATGGTTTCAGGTGGTGATAAATTTTTAAAATTTATATGATACCCTCTTTTAAGACTTTTTTTTTTAAAGCTTATTTTTGAAATAATTATAGACTTATAGGAAGTTGCAAATATAGAACAGAGAAATCTGGTATAGCCTGTACTTGTTTTCTCTCAGTTGTTACATCTTATGTAATTATAGTATAATATCAAAATCAGGAAATCGATATTGGCACAATGTATGCATATAGTTCTGTGCATTTTACCACATCTGTACATTCACGTAACCACCTCTACACTGAAGATACAGAATTCTTCCTTTACCCCAGAGATCTTTTTTGTGATACCCCAGTAACACCCACCCCTCTTCTTTCCACCTTCCCTTCCTCTTGGCAACTACAAATCTGCTCATTTCTGTCATTTGTCATTATAAATTGATTTTCAACAAAGAAGGCAGTCTCAGAACCTTAGCAGAAAGGACATACTGGGTACTCTGAAACAGGAATTGATAAACTACAGCTTGTGACCCCTTTTTGAAAAGCTTGTGAGCTGAATTCTTTTTACATTTTATAGGGGCTCTTTTAAGAAAAAGCAGCGGAGACCGTATGTATCCCACAAGCCCTAAAATAATTTAATATCTTGCCTTTTACAGAAAAAATTTGCTGACCTCTGCTCAGTAGACTCATATTATACTGATACTGTTTAGACAGATGCCAGACTGTATCAGGATACTGAGTTAGGTTTTATAAGACTTTTTGGTCTAGATGCAGATGCTTTCATGAAAATAGAGTGCTAACCTATGATCTAGGAATGTGCATTAATTACCCAGGACTGAAAAAACTGGAAAGAATCTGATTGTTTGGATTTTTTTTTCAGAATATTGTTGGTATTATTTTTATGATGATTACATAATAAAGCCCTTTACCTTTCTCTGACCTTAAATTAAATAGGCTACACTTTCATGAATTTAAGTGACATTCTTTAAATGGTAGTTTGCTATCATCATTCATTTAGAATTTAGAAACAAATGCCTTTTACTGAGTTGTTTTGTTTTTTTGTTTTGTTTTATTTTGTTTTACTGTTAATGGCAATATGTATTTTTACATAGGTTCAATAAGAATTTGTCCTTTTGCTCTGGCCGGTGTGGCTTAGTGGATTGGGTGCCGGCCTATGAACCGAAAGGTCACTGGTTCGATTCCCAGTCAGGGCACATGCTTGGGTTGCAGCCGATTCATGTTTTTCTCCCACATCAGTGTTTCTCTCCCTCTCTTTCTCCCTCGCTTCCTCTCTCTCTAAAAATAAATAAATAAAAATAAAAAATATATATTAAAAAAGAAAAGGTTCCACTTTAAAAAAAAAGAATTTGTCCTTTTAACTAGGATACAATTAAGTAAATTGTGCAACTAAGACCATAACCTACAGTGTCATAGTGGAGAGTAAATCTTACTAAATTTGGTATGAGGAGCTCATCATTAAAGAACAAAGGTTATACTTTATATGTAGAACCATTGTCCACACAGTCTTCCTGAAAACCTGGTGTACTTATTCTGTGGCATATAGGATCCTAGCTTACATGTTACAGGGCCACTTCCTACAGATCACATGACTTTTGAGTGTAGGAATTTACCTACATTTATAGGAATTTGCCACAGACAAAACTGATAGTGATAATTTTTTTTGGTTTGGTTTCACAACTTTGAGAGCAAATAATAATTTTTAAATCTCTGGAATAATAGAGACTCTTGAAAATCCCAAATTTCTGGAATTCTCCAGGTAGCAGTGATTATTATGACTTTACTAATTGCTTAGTACCATATGGCTCTACATTTGCTGACTAGTACAAGAAGGTTTACTTATGTCAATTAACATTTCTTGCTGCCCCTATGTAAATAAATCAGGCCAAAAAACAGTGAAAGTAGCTGTGTGTATGTATGTTTAATCAAGAATAATTTTAGATAATTGTGATTATGACAGGGGACTGTTAAAAATTATCCAAAATTTGAAAAGAGACCAAAAGGACTAAATGCCGTTGTAGTATACTGCTAGATGTTGTCTAGTAGGTGCTTCTGAGGGTTATTTTTTTCTCTAGGGCTGTGTATCTTTGATTTTCTTTTTTGTATTGATTAGGTTTCTTTACAACTCAATAAGGGTAGACTTTAACATGTAGAAAACTGATAGCAATAACTCTTGCCTACTAGCAATGAAAATTTTATTCAGTAGTGATTCAGATTTTATCTGTCCAGAGAAAAAGATATATCCAAAGGTTATGGTTTTATTGCCCTAAATTGACAATCTTATACAATCATTCTTCTCTCAGTCACTGTAAGTACTTTATTTCATTTCTCTTAGAACCAGTTACTACCTAGTTGGTTCTCTCATTAGCTTGATAAGTAAATTTTTGACAGTTACAAAAATAGTATATTGTCTTCTAGTGACTATTGTTTCTATTGAAATTACTGCCAGTCATATTGTTGCTTCGAAGGTTATCTGGCCTTTTTATCTGGATGCTTTAAATTTTTTCTCTATTTGTCTTTGATTTTCAGTAGTGTTGCTATGATGTGCCTAATTGAGTTTTTCTTTGTAATTGCCTTACTTGGGTTCCTGGTGGTCCTAGAATCTGTGAGTTGGTATTTTTCATCAGTCTTGGGAAATTCACCCATATTTTCTTTAGACCATTCTTTCAATTCACTAATTTATTGCTACCAGATAAGAGTTTTGGAATTATTTGGAATTGCTCTATTATCTGATACCTCTAAGTGTCTGTTTTCTTGAATTTGTTGGGGTAACATTAGTTAATAATAATATGATTTTCAGATGTACAAGATTATAATTCAACATTTCTGTACTCTATTGCGTGCTCCCCACCCAATGTCTAATTTTCTTCCATTACCATATACAGGGTCTGGCACAAGTAACACCCCTTTTTTATTGCAGAATCATAAGCGTGTAGTTCTGTAACATAACAGTATCACACTCAAGCACAACATACAACATTTGAGGTAAAATGTTCAAATTGTTGTCCATCTTGTGCAAGACATTCACGTACGCACTCAAGCAAGCCTTACTTCTGCTGGACCCTGTGTTTGATCCCCTTCACCCACTTTGCCCTCCCCTACTCTCTTTTCCCTTTGGTAACCACCATTCTGTTCCCTGTTGTTCCCTTTGATTTAAATTACATTGTCTTGTCTCTTGACATGCCTGGTTATTTCATTGTGTGCAGGCATTGAGGAGAAAAAATGATAGATATATTGTGAGACCTGGAATGATGTTATCTTCCTTTAAAGAGGATATTTGTTTGCTTTTGACAAGTAGCCAAGGGCTCAAGTAATCCCACATTACCTTACTACAATCAGGAATTGAATTGATTAGAAGTTGGCCCTGGGAAAGCTGGTATATCTAGAGTTCACTGCCCCCCCGCCCCCGAGATGCATACTTTTGGGGTCACTATCCATAGGTGGACTTACAGGGATATCTTTCCCCCAACCCCAGGACTTTCACCTTGGCCCTGAACTCCAGTTTTTATTCCCCTTAGTTGTTCTGTGAGTCTGTCAAAATTTGTGCTCTGCTTCCCAGCCTGTCAGTTGCTTCTTATTATTAGATGAATGATCCTAGGGAAAAACTAGCCCCAAGAACCTTCCTGAGTTCTCTTCTCCTAGATTTTGGTCCTGTAAATGTTTACTGCCTAGTTTGCTTTTTTTAAAAAACAAAACAAAACATGGTTTGTATATCTTCTTCAGTTTTTCTACTTTTTAGTAGGACAGTGGTAGGGACTATCTGGACTACCATTTAAATTAAATAATGTTTATACAAGTAGTACATGAATATATTCTCAGTATATAGAGAATTACGTGGAATTAAAATTGAAGGTCTTACTACTCCTAGCTCAAACCAATTCCTCGTACTAACATAACAGGTTTAGTGACCTATTTATGATCCCTTTCCCTGACCCATCCTACTCCCCCATTAAACAAAATTCATTTTGGGGTTAAAATCTTTAGAATTTAACTAATTGTAGGCATACCTTAAGTTTAAGTCAATACAGTAGTTCCCCCTTTTCTATGGTTTTGCATTCCTTGGCTGCTCTTACCCACGGTCAGCCATGGTCTGAAAATATTAAATGGGAAATTCCAGAGATAATTCATAAGTTTTAAATTATACATTATTCTGAGTAGCATGATGAAATCTTGCATGCCATCCCATTCGTCATCTCCGCCCTCCCAGTGTGAATCATCCCTGTGCCCCAAGTATCAGTGCTGTGTATGTAGCCATCTCTGTTATCATATTGACTGTCCTGTATTGCAGTGCGTGTGTTCAAGTACATTATTTTAGTTAATAATGGTCCCAAAGTACAATAATAGTGATGTTGACAATTCAGGTATGCCAAAGGGAAGTCTTAAAAGTGCTTCCTTTAAGTGAAAAGGTATAGAAACAGTATACGTAGGGTACTTTCATATACACAGTACTTTCTGAAGCTCCAGGCATCCTCTGGAGCTCTTGGAACTTAGCCCCTACAGATAAGGAGGGGACTACTCTATGCTTGCGTTGTGCATTTAGGCTTATATATCAGGCATGGGCCTTTCTGGGTTTTGTTCCTTTTTCAGTTAAAACTGAGCACGTAATGATATCTAAAAGTTCTTTCCATAACATGAATGAATTTATTATTTTAAAATTCTAAACTACCTTTTTTTATTTTGTAATAGTTTTAGATTTATAGAAAAGTTGCAAAGATAATACAGAAAGTTCCTATATACCCTTCACTTAGTTTTTCTTTTCCCCTTTTTTCTTTTTTCTTTTTTTTAAATATATTTTATTGATTATGCTATTATAGTTCTCCTAATTTTTTCCCCTTTATTCCCCTCTGCCCTGCACATCCCACCCCCACCAGCATTCCCCCACTACTTTGTGTCCATGGGTCATACATATCAATTCTTTGGTTTCTCCCTTTCCTGTACTGTTCTTAACCTCCCCATCTATTTTGTACCTACCATTTATGCTTCTTATTCCCTCAACCTTTTCCCCCATTCTCCACCCTCCCCCTCCCCGCTGTTAACCTTCCATGTGATCTCCATTTCTGTGAGTCTGTTCCTGTTCTACTTGTTTGCTCAGTTTGTTTTTGTTTTTTAGGTTCAGTGGTTGATAGTTGTGAGTTTGTTGTCATTTTACTGTTCACATGTTTTTGGTCTTCTTTTCCTTAGATAAATTCCTTTAACATTTCATATAATAAGGTCTTGGTGATGATGAACTCCTTTAACTTTACTTTATCTAGGAGGCACTTTATCTGCCCTTCCATTCTAAATGATAGATTCACTGGATAGAGTAATCTTGGGTGTAGGTCCTTGCCTTTCATGACTTTGAATACTTCTTTCCAGCCCCTTCTTGCCTGTAAGGTTTCTTTCGAGAAATCAGCTGATAGTCTTACGGGAACTCCTTTGCACATAACTGTCTCCTTTTCTCTTGCTGCTTTTAAGATTCTGTCCTTATCTTTAATCTCGGGTAAGGTAATGATGATGTGCCTTGGTGTGCATGTCCTTGGGTCCAACTTCTTTGGGACTCTCTGAGCTTCCTGGACTTCCTGAACTTCCTGGAAGTCTATGTCCTTTTCCAGATTGGGGAAGTTCTCCTTCATTATTTTTTCAAGTAAGTTTTCAGTGTCTTGCTTTTCCTGTTCTTCTGACACCCCAGTGATTCAGATGTTGGAGCATTTAAAGTTGTCCCAGAGGTTCCTCAGCCTCTCCTCATTATTTTGAATTCTTGTTTCTTCATTCTGTTCTGGTTGAATGTTTATTTCTTCTTTGTGCTCCAAATTGTTGATTTGAGTCCCGGTTTCTGTTCCCTGTGTATTTTGCTTTATTTCACTTTGCACAGCCTTCACTTTTTCCTCCCTTTTGCTACCATACTCCACCAATTCTGTGAGCATCCAGATTACCAGTATGTCAAACTCTGCATCTTTTAGGTTGACCATCTCTTCATCGCTTAGTTCTATTTTTGGAGCTTTGATCCATTCTTTCATTTAGGCCATTTTTATTTTTATTTTTTTGTCTCAGCGTGCCTATTACATTATGAGGGGTGTAGTGTTAGGTATTTACCAGGGCAGGGCACTGCCTTGTGGTGCCGTATGTGGGGGAGGGGTCCAAGAGAAAACAATGCCGCTAGCTTGTCTCTTGGCTGGCTTTCAGTCACTTCCCCCACTACCCACAAGCAAATTGGGACCTTCTGGTGCTGATTCTCAGGTGGGTGGGTTTGTGTACATTCTAGGACCCTGAGGGTCTCTCAAATGAAGTCTCCTGTGAGACCAGCAGTTTCTCCTGCTGCCAGAACCCCCACTGGTTTTTATTGGTAGAGGTTTTGAGGCTTTCTTTTCCCGCACTGGAACCCTGGGTTGCACGGTCTCTCTCACTCCCCTGTTGCTCCTTCCAGATTATTAGCACGCAAATGTGGAACCACCAGCCACTGCCCTGCCACCCGTCCCTTTGCCCCAGCTGCCCATCTCCACCCCTCCTACCAGTCTGGATAAATGTTTCTTTTTGTACTCCTTGGTTGGTGGACTTCCATGCAGTTCTATTTTCTGGCAGTTCTGGTTATTTTTTTGTTTTTAAATTTGTTGTTGTCCTTCTTTTGGTTGTGCGAGGAGACAAGTATATCTATCTACGCCTCCATCTTGGCCTAAGTCCTAGTTTTTCTTAATGTTAACATCTTACATAACCATGGTATCTTTGTCAAAGCTAAGAAATTAACATTGGTACATTACTATTAATTACACTACAGACTTTATTCGAAATTCACCAGTTTTTCTACTCATACCCTTTTTCTGTTCCAGAATTGAATCCAGGATACCCCATTGCTTTTAGGATCTTCCTATTTTGAGGACTCTGAGCAACTAGCGTGCATACGTGCCAGTGGGTTCCAGGGATCCAGTTAGTGATGAGTTTGGAATAGATATTAAAGATTTGCATATGACAGTATGTGCTTGGGAATTTTCAGTATTCACTGTGATATCGAGAGAGGTAGGTTGGTTGACCCTTAGAGTAGATCTTGAAGATTACTCTTTGCTCTGTCTATACCAGGATTTGATCTTTTAGCTTTCATGTCTGGAATTTTGCTGTATGGTTTATCTGGATTTGACCAGGCCTTGGGTAAAGAGGCTGTTGTTACTCAAACTCATTTAAGAAAGATGGTTTATTCATTTGTAATTGGAAGGTTCCAGGAGGAAAGACTCTGGATAAAGTAAGTTAAGATCAGAAAGTATTTTATTGTGTACGTCAGAGTCAAGCACAGCATTTCCCAAAATATGTTCCTCGGACACCACTTCCATAAGATAATAGATGTGCCTAGAAAAATGAGTCCCATAGTCATAAAGTTCGAGGAACTTTGAGAATAAGGTAAAAATTTAACTCTAGAACTTAATCAATGCAGAATAATAATTCTTTTTTTTTTTTTTAATGTGAGTAGGGGGAGCTACCTATAGAATACTTTTGGGAAACTGTGGTTTAAGGAAAGCCCTTTCAGGGAAATACCTGTCTTACTGGAATCTTCCAGATGTTCTGGATAACTGCACAATTTGATTCAGCAATGGTTGAGCATATTCTGTGTGCTAGGCTCTATGGCCAGAGGAGCTTTTCAGGTCACATCTTCCTGAACAAGACAATATATGGACTTCCATCCCAACCCCCCGCTTTCCTTCTCCAGCTAACTATTTTGTTTTTTAAGTTAAATAAATGAATGGTTGCTTTGAAGTCAGATCCTTTAGCACCTTTCAACACCTAGTAACTTCTGGTTCTCTTTATCGTAAGATGGTATCCCCATCTACTGAAGGCATTTTTCTTTGCAACCTGTCATTCCTAAGATAATGGGGCTACTTTTATCATCTTCTTTGAGAAACTTCTAAGTAGTTGGTAAGGCATTTGTAACTATATTCATGGATGCTTCTTGGAATTATATTAACCCCTATCTTCACTGTAATAAATTTGAAAGGTTGTATTCTTTATGCAGTTTTATTTTCATTAGATTCTTCCCCCTTTTTCTGTTAAAAAGATTATGTAACAATATTAAATTTTAAAGAGTCTTTTTAATCCTAGCCCTTTAGTAAATATTTTCATTTTTCCCTATATTTGCCTTCCACTTTCTAGGATACTGAAATTTTTTGCCTTGCTACATTTTTACCTAACATCATAAACAATTTCCTATTTTTTTATGTAGCCTTTATAAGTTACCAGCTTTTAAGTATATTGTTATATATCATAGTTTATTTAACAGTTTTCTCAATTTTTACATTTAGGCTATTTCCATTTTTTTCTGTTGTAAATAGAAATATCTTCAGGCATATAGTTTTTTATTTTACTGAGTTACTACATCAGGCTACATTACCAAGTGTGGAATTACTTGGATGAAGGGTATCACTATCTTCATTGATTTTTGCCACATAACTACCGCTATTAAAAGATGTAATGCAGGCAAAAGGTATACAGGCATACCTTATTTCATTGCACCTCGCTTTATTACACTTTGCTTTATTGTGCTTCACAGATAATAGGTTTTTTGCAGCTTGAAAGCAAGACCTTCCATCAGCAGACAACAATTTGCTTTATTATGATACTTTATTGTAGTGGTCTGGGTCTGAATCAACAATATCTCTAACGTTGTTTGGCTTCTGAAACATACAAGTATATCTGTTATGTTTTTCTTAATACGACACAATATTTAGGCCCGCCTAATGAAAGTGCAACAGTAAGTTCAGCTGGTGGTCATCAAAGTCAAATGCTCTCTGTAATTTCATTTCTGTAACCTTGATTAGGTTTTTAAGAACCTACTTCTTCTTAATTTTTAAGTTTCAAGAATGATTTGGGAAAAGCATTAAGTTACATTTTATTCTGTTACAGGGGAACATTGTTCTTACAGATTATGAGTATCTAATTTTAAATATCCTAAGATTTCGAACTGATGAGTCAGATGATGTTAAATTTGCTGTTCATGAACACTATCCAGTTGATCATGCAAGAGCTGTTGAACCTTTGCCTACCTTGGAAAGGTAACATGTTTTGTTTGTAAACTCATTTCATGTTGTATTAAAAGGTGAAGTAGGTCATATATGAAAGAACTGTCATGAGAAAATACTTTGTTTACTTGCATAAATAAATAAATTTGTACTCCATCAATGTACGTGTCAGTAAATAAGCCTTATTTGGGAGTGGGAAATATATGTCTTTTTAATCTAAATTTGGTATTATTTTAGATGTGTATGATTTCTTGGTAGAGTGAGAGGACCTACCAGCTGTTCTGTGAGAAGACAGATGGATGTCTTGGGCATAGTACAAAAAGAGATAGAAATCCTGGCTTAGCTAAGAAAAGGGAGCAGGGTAGGATATGGCATTAATTGTAGCTACGCTCTTCTGGCCGAAGGCTTTGCTGACCAGTAAGCTATAGCAGTGGTCCTCAAAGTTGAACATTCATTGTAATCACCTGGAGGGCTTGATCAACCCGATTTCGTAATCAGTAGCTCTGATGTAGTGCTCAGGAATTTACATTTCTAACAGGTTCACGGGTATTTTTGATGCTGCTGATCTGGGGCCTACAAAGGCTCATGGCTCCCTGAGTTCTTATTAAAAACTTAATTAGATAAAGGCAGTTCAGGAGTGTTAAGATATATCTCCAGGCTTCAGAAACTACATTTAACAGTTTATAAAAATGTGTCTTTCATATTCCATATGGGCACATTGATGATGAGCAATATGACTTAGTTGAAAAAGTATTGATTTTCCTTAGAAAACCTGGTTTTAGGGTCCAGTGTGCTGTTTTAAGAACTTCCTGACCTTGAATAAATTAATTTTATGACTCTACATTTTCTTACCTACAAAATGAATTAATTCCTCTTATGTTTTAGAATAGTTGAAGATCAGGCGAACTGATGGCTATGAAAGTATTGTGAATATAAATACTGCAGTAAGGTTTATTAAATATAAGATAGAAAGAAGTATGCCAATTTTGTTTTACAGACTGACTGAAATAATAACCAGTGCACCTAAGAGTGAACTACTGAAGAGAGTTCTTAACCCATTGCTTCGTGAGTAATCCTATTTAGAACAATGAAATGTTTGCAAGGTAGTATAGTTTTCAGGAATATATGTAAATCTTTTATAATTCTAGTAGAAAATTGGAACTTCTTTATAACTGTAGAAAGGAGTTTAAAATGATCTTTTAAATAAATAGAGCTTACTTTTAAGAAAAGAGAAATTTATCATACCATATGTAATTTGTCCTTTATCTGTTTGATTTTATTTAACAGTAATTGTATTTAACTAATAGCATGTTATTTAGCACTTTAGGGATAGCTGTAGTATTCTAAGAAAGCCCCCTCCCCCCCGCCCAACATGAATCTTTGGTTTAATAAACACTTAGTTTTTTGTTTTTTTTCTCCTTCTTCTTATTAGTAGGTCTCAGGGCATTCCAGGATGCCAGGTACTTTTAATAACCAGGGTAAATAAAATTCAATAAACTTTTATGCTTGAGAAAATCATCACTTAATCCCTATAATAAGGAATCTGAAAAGAATATATGAACAGGTAGATACCGTTAATTGCTGAGCATTAGAGAGTTATTCTTTCCAGTGAAATTAGAAAACATTAAAGAGCTATCTTTAGAACTTGCCAACTATTAGTAAGCATACATAAAATTTGTAAGTTTGGATTGTTCCATTTTTCCTTTATTAATATGTATATTTCATTAACCAGTTTTTGGATGCTTAACCAACCTTGTGTTCCTGGTTTATAATCTTTTTTATATGTTTCTAAATTTCATTAAATTCCTATAACTTTTGTACTGACATCAACAATTTTATTGTCGTCTCAAATTTTAATTAAGTACTTGAATTTTCATCTCTAATAACATTTCAAAATAAGTAAACTAATTGTTATTTTCACTGGCTACTGTTATTGAGTAGATGATTTCTATTGAACATAAAATTGTATTTTGAATGTTAAATTTCATAGGAAAATACTAAAAATAATACCCTCTGTTTTTGTAGCCTATGGGCCAGCTCTTATTGAACACTGTCTTATAGAAAATGGATTCGCTGGCAATATCAAAGTGGATGAAAAATTTGAAAGTAAAGGTATGTTTGCGTGGTACAAGTTTTGTCCATTTTCATTTATTTCCTTTTTTAAAACTGAAAATTACTTCTGGGAAAGTAATAAGTGACCAAGTAGTTCTAGACTTAAAAGCATCTGACCTTTGTGTGTTCTGTCCATGTGGTATCATTGGCTTCCTAGTCCAAAGGGGCACTTTATCCCTAGTTCGCATGTAGTTCAGTCCTCTGACCAATCTTATTGCCTTTCAACTGTAGAATATTCTCTGCCCCTCTCCCTAAATTTTTGAAGTGGTTACTGGCCTTGAGACAGTCTTTAGTACAAGGCTTGAAAGAGTTGAATTATTCATCTTCTGACTCAGAACCTGGAGTGTGTCTGGAAGGATCAGCATTCATGCATTTTAATTCTGTAAGTACTAGAGCGTGGTTATGTAATAAGCTAGGCTTTTGTAACTATTTAAGGAAATCTAACAACAGCCAGATTAGAATAGTAAAAAAGATAGAGGATCTGTAAGGAAAATGGAATATTTGGTCTTTCACAAGTCTTTATCTTTAGATTCTCATGTACAATTGGAAAAATCAGACTTCTGGCCAAGATGGAGGCATAGGTAGATACAGTTTGCCTCCTTGCACAAGCAAAAGAAGGACAACAACAAATTTAAAAATAAAAAAACCAGAACTGCCAGGAAATCTAACTGTATGGAAGTCCAACAACCAAGGATTTAAGAAGAAACATTCATCCAGACAGACAGGGCCACAAAGCAGCACGTGGGTTGCCCCACCCTGGAGAATACCTAAGGCTCTGCCCCTTACAACAAGAAGGAAGGAAACTGGGACTCAAATCAACAACTTGGAGCAGAAAGAAGAAATAAACATTCAACCAGAACAGAATGAAGAAACAAGAATTCAAAAAAATGAGGAGAGGCTGAGGAACTTTTGGGACAACTTTAAACGCTCCAACATCCGAATCAGTGGGGTGCCAGAAGGAGAAGAGGAAGAGCAAGACATTGAAAATTTATTTGAAAAAATAATGAAGGAGAACTTCCCCAATCTGGAAAAAGACATAGACTTCCAGGAAGTTCAGGAAGTCCAGGAAGCTCAGAGAGTCCCAAAGAAGTTGGACCCAAGGACATGCACACCAAGGCACATCATCATTACCTTACCCGAGATTAAAGATAAGGACAGAATCTTAAAAGCAGCAAGAGAAAAGGAGACAGGTACATACAAAAAGAGTTCCCGTAAGACTATCAGCAGATGTCTCGAAAGAAACCTTACAGGCAAGAAGGGGCTGGAAAGAAGTATTCAAAGTCATGAAAGGCAGGGACCTACACCCAAGATTACTCTATCCAGTGAATCTATCATTTAGAATGGAAGGGCAGATAAAGTGCCTCCTAGATAAAGTAAAGTTAAAGGAGTTCATCATCACCAAGACCTTATTATATGAAATGTTAAAGGAATTTATCTAAGGAAAAGAAGACCAAAAACATGTGAACAGTAAAATGACAACACACTCAACTATCAACCACTGAACCTAAAAAACAAAAACAAACTGAGCAAACAAGTAGAACAGGAACAGACTCACAGAAATGGAGATCACATGGAAGGTTAACAGCGGGGAGGGGGAGGGTGGAGAATGGGGGAAAAGGTTGAGGGAATAAGAAGCATAAATGGTAGGTACAAAATAGACAGGGGGAGGTTAAGAATAGTATTGGAAATGGAGAAGCCAAAGAACTTACATGTACAATCCATGGACATGAACTAAGGGAATGGAATGCTGGTGGGAGGGGAGGTGCAGGGTGGAGGGAAATAGAAGGGAAGAAAAAAATGGGAAAATGGTAACAGCATAATCAATAAAATATATATTTTTTAAATTTTTGAAAAAGTCATTCTTAATGTTTATATTATGGGGGTTATATATCAATTTTAAGGTTTAGAGATAACTTATGCTGTAATTTTTTGCGTTTAAAAATACAAATGCAATGTTCTTAGTGACTTGTTTTCTGAAATACACTAATTCTATGCAATCCTGGTCAGAATGCCAACAGGTAATATTGTTTTTGCTGTTGCAGTAGTTTTTTGTTTTTTGTTTTATTTTTTTAAATAAAATGAATCTGATATTCATGTGGAATAAAAGCATGTGAAAATGTTCACGAAAACTGGAAAATAATAGTAATGATGGAGAATAAACTTTCTATATATTAAAATATGAAGCTATAGTAATTAAAAACAATTTGTGGAAAAGGAATAGACAAAATAAAGAATTTAGAAACAGCCAAATACGTATAGTAATCTAGTAAATGAACGAAGTGTCTTTCAGATCATGAGGGGCAAGATGTAATCAGTAAAAGCTATTGGGACAACAGGCTGGCCAAAACATCTTTATTTACAGGTGCTGATAACAAACATGAAATAACGTATTTAATTTTCTTGAACACTTCTTATTTTGTAAGCATTGTCCTGTTTTCTGCATAGTTGCTTAATAATAGTTAATTGACACTTGATTGCCACTCTTTTCCTATTTTATTCTCCTGTTAGATATTGAGAAAGTACTTGTTTGTCTGCAGAAAGCAGAAGACTATATGAAAACAACATCCAACTTCAGTGGAAAGGTAGCAGCACGTATACTGATTATATATTGTTCTGGTTTTATTATTTACATTTTTAGAATTTAAATGTTCATTAAAGATCAATATATGTAAAATTTTTATTTTGGTTTGGAAATTCAACATTTGTAATATGCTTATTGTAGGGTAGGGTTTTTTATTTTTTCAATTGCTGTTGGTTTGTAATTTTTGTTTTGCTTTTTCCCTTTCATAGAAATTATTAGGTCATGTCCAGAAAAGGTGAGGAATTTGGAAATATTGTTTTCTTAGGTTAAATTTAGATAGAGAAGCACTTTAATTTGCCAGCACTTTTTAAAAATTTGGTGATTTACACCCTGTAATAGTTAAACATCCTCTGAAGTACCTCATATCTTATGTTTTTTCTTCTATTCAAAGTATAACTTTACCAAAAAATTCAGAGACAAATGTAATAATTATAGCTAAATTCAGTCCAAATGTGCATGCCCAGTTTTTAAAATGAATTAAAATCTCCTACCAACAAAGCGAATTTAAGAGGTTTTCTCCTGGCAGTGTTTTTGGCTTTTTAAAATTGCACAATATCTAAAAGTGGAAAGAAAGCTAAATATACATGTATAATCCCACCATTTTATCAATACGTAAGTTTTCATTTTTTTTATTCCTGGGTTTTTTGTTGTTGTTCTTGTTTTTTGGGGTTTGTTTTTTTTTTTTTTGCTTTTTTTAAAGTATATTTTATTGATAATGCTATTACAGTTCCATTTTTTTCTCCCCTTTATTGCCATCTGCCCTGCACCCCGTCTTCCACTAGCATTCCCCTCTTAGTTCATGTTCCATGGGTCGTATATGTAAGTTTTTTGGTCTCTCCCTTTCCTATACTCTTAACCTCCCCGTAATTTGTACCTGCCATTTATGCTTCTTATTCTCTGTACCTTTTCCCCCATTCTCCCCTCTTTCCCTCCCCGCTTATAACGGTCCATGTGATCTCCATTTTCTGTGATTCTGTTCCTGTTCTAGTTGTTTGCTTAGCTTGTTTTTGTTTTTGTTTTTTTAGGTTCAGTTGTTGATAGTTGTGAGTTTGTTGTCATTTTACTGTTCATAGTTTTGATCTTTTTTTACCTTAAATTAGTCCCTTCAACATTTCATATAAGATCTTGGTGATGATGAACTCCTTTAACTTTACCTTATCTGGGAAACACTTTTATCTGTCCTTCCATTCTAAATGGTAGCCTCACTGGATGGAGTAATCTTGGATGTAGGTCCTTACCTTTCATGACTTTGAATACTTCTTTCCATCCCCTTCTTGCCTCTAAGGTTTCTTTCGAGAAATCAGCTGATATTGCTACAGGAATTCTTTTGTAGGTAACTCTCTCCTTTCCTCTTACTGCTTATAAGATTCTCTCCTTATTATGTGCCTTGGTGTGTAATTATTAAGTGCCTTGGTGTGCGTGTCCTTTGATCCAACTTCTTCGGGACTCTGAGCTTCCTGGATTTCCTGGAAGTCTATGTCCTTTGCCAGATTGGGAAAGTTCTCCTTCATTATTTTTTCAGATAAAATTTCAATGTCTTGCTCTTCCTCTTCTCCTTCTGGCACCCCTGTGATTCAGATGTTGAAGCATTGAAAGTTGTCCCAGAAGTTCCTCAGCCTCTCCTCGTCTTTTTGAATCCGTGTTTCTTTATTCTGTTCTGGTGGAATGTTTATTTCTTCCTTCTGCTCCTAATTATTGATTTGCATCCCAGTTTCCTTCCACTCACTGTTGGTTCCCTGTGTATGTTTCTTTATTTCACTTTGCTTGGCCTTCACCTTTTCCTATATTTTGCGACCATTCTCAGCCATTTCTGTGAGCATCCAGATTACCACCAGTGTTTTGAACTCTGCATCTGATAGGTTGGCTATCTCTTCATCATGTAGTTGTATATTTTCTCGAATTTTGATCTGTTCTTTCATTTGGACCATATTTCTTTGTCTCCACACACCTATTACATTGTAAGGGGTAGAGCCTTAGATATTCACCAGGGCAGGGTCACCCAGGTTGCTGTGTTGTTGCGCTCTGTCGGGGAGGGGTCAGAGACAGAAGAACGTTGCTTGCTCATTTCTGGCCCCACCCTCAGTCACTTCCCCTGATACCCAGAAGCAAATTGGGCCCTTCCGGTGCTGATTACTGGGTGGGTGAGTTTGTGTGTTGAGACCCTGTGGATCTCTCCAATGAACTTTCCTATGAGGCTGGAAGTTTTTCCCACCACTGGAACCCACACAGGGTTTTACAGCCAGAGGCTTAGAGGCTTCCTTTTCGCACTCTGGAACCCTGGGTTGCGCAGTCTGTCTCACTCCAGTTGTTCCTCCTGGTTTATCCATCTGCCTGCGAATGTGGGACCACCCAGTCTGCCAGCTGCCACCTTGCCACATGTCCTCTCTGCCCTGTGTGTCAGTCTCCACCCCTCCTATCAGTCTGGATGAATGTTTCTTCTTTAAGTCCTTGGTTGTTGAACTTCCATACTGTTCGATTTTCTAGCATTTCTGGTGGTTTTTTGTTTTTAAATTTGTTGTTGTCCTACTTTTGTTTGCATGAGGAGGAAAAGTGTATCTACTTGTGCCTCCATCCTGTCCATCAATCTTATTCTTTTTTTTTTCTTGTGTATGTGAGTAAACCAATATTTTCAATAATACTTTGAGTTTAAAAAAAAGAAGCATCATTTTTGGAAGTGATATAATCAGTAGACAAGTATAATTGATAATTTATAACTAGAAAATTTTGTAAGTTAATAGCAGCCATGAAAAGTACATCTTTGTTAATTATGGATAGAAATGAGTTTTTTTTTGGATTTTTATAGGGATACATCATTCAGAAAAGAGAAATAAAACCAAGCCTGGAAGTAGATAAACCAGCTGAAGAGATACTCACGTAAGCATATAGTCATAGATCAGTTTTTTTTCCTAAATGTCTGTTAATGTTCTTGAATGTGATGAAATAAATATATTTTACAGGTATGAAGAATTTCATCCTTTCTTGTTTTCTCAACATTCACAATATCCATATATAGAATTTGAATCATTTGACAAGGTGGGTTTTAGATTCTGTATTTTGACCAGTTAACATGATATGAGTTATTAAATTAATATCAACTTGCTTTGCTTGAGAAATTAGAAATGTTTTTGCTTTACAGTCACTGTGAATCTGGGCATTATGGAACAATGTAGTCATAGATACAAACTGTTGGAAACTTTTGTTGCTATTTTATTTCAAGATAAAGGATCAAAAGTGTGAACCGAATTTGATTCTTGATTATTTAGCCATAGAATATATTTATTGGGGATATGTTCAAGCTCTTTGAGTGGTGTTACAAACAAAATGGACTTTAAATTCTGTGTATGAAAGTTGAAATAGAGATCATTTTTTTCCAAGTAGTTATTTTTTGTTTGATTGTGTTGTTTTGCTTTAATAAGGCCGTGGATGAATTTTATTCCAAGATAGAAGGTCAGAAAATAGATTTAAAAGCCTTACAACAGGTATGGTAATATTTAAAACATTTATATTAAACCAGCTACCAACTAGCCTTAGTGTGGTTTACTGGGTGGACGATGCTCTTGCCTTCAATAGTGTATGGGATGCCCTGATCTCTTGGCCTATTGATAAAGTTCCGGGGAGCTCTCAGTATTGAAAATATCCCTTCATTTGTTCCATTAGTATATTGGATACTCTCTAAATGGAAAATACTGTGGGAATATGAGGCCTGTTATTTATACCCTAGTATGAGTTGCTTTATTATAGCATCCCAGACCTACTTAAATTTTGCTGTTAAGGGAATACTGTTCCAAGGTCATTTTTAAGTAGGCCAAAGGAGAGGGAAAAGTTTTTTCTATACAAATAAGTATGTTTGTTTATCATTAAACTGTTCTTTTAAAAGTGAACTTTTACCTAGGTCTTTAATATGCTTTGTGTGGAGACTGGACTGTGATTCCCAGAGAGGAGAGGGATTGGGGACTGGGTGAAAGAGGTGAAGGGATGAAGTACAAATTAGTAGTTACAAAATAGTCATGAGGATATAAAGTACAGACTAGGACATACAGTCAATAATATCGCAATAACTATGCATGGTGCCAGGCGGATACTGGAAATATCAGGGGTACCACTTTGTAAAGTATATGACTGTCTAATCACTGTGCTGTTCACTTGAAATCAATACAAAAATAATATCGAAAGTAAATTGTAATTGAAAAATTCAAAAATAAATTTAAAAAAGATACATGCTTTTCGTGTAGTGTGACTTCACAAGGAGGTTTTAATGTGCTGTGTTTTCCCAGCACATGTGACCATGTTTTGGAAATATTTTCTGACGGAAGTTTCAGAAATTGGCCACAGCTTGATTTCAAGGGGATGTGATTTTTCAGAAATACTAATAAAGTGTTAAAACGCGTGTGCAGAATTTGTAATTATGTGAATCCCTGTATCCTGCCTCCCCCAGCCCCTGTTCAGTTTTAACATAATTAACTAGCAAAGCACAATTTCAAAGCAGATGGGTCATATTAATTAGTGTGATTGCCACATGGTGGCAGCACTTTAGCTAGTAAACAGATACTTAGCAGTGACATTGAAACCCATGTTTTTTAAGTGCATTAGAAGACCCATGAATTATTTTAGTAATGATTTTGCATTCTTTTAATAGTCACCATTTTTATAATTTAAATCTTCTAATACTACATCCAGCATTCAGACATTCATTAATTGGTAATGCCGTTATTACTGTTAGAAAATTTGCCCGAAAATCAGTAATCTTGAAATGTAAATTACATATGATAAAATGTTATATAGAAGGTCAAATAACTACCATGACCCTTTGTATTATTAATTTAGGAGACATTGTGTAAAATACTGGAAATAATGCTAAGAAAATTAAAGGCAGCAATGAAATAAAAAGAAGCAATTTTAGTTATTTATGCTATGAATGCAGTCCCCCAAATTTTACTTTTCTGCCTTAGGAAAAAAAATGTCTTGAATTCTCCCTGCTTGAATTATGCAAAGGCTTTCAGAGTATATTTTACATACAATGTAACCTGTAATCAAAATACCTTTCTCTATAGGGTCTGGGAGATAGGTAGATTGGAGTTAGTTTTGGAGCATGAAACATTTTGGGATAGGATGAATCTGGGGAGGTGGACTCTGGGGAACTGGACTCTGGGGAACTTGGGCTAGGTAGGAATGACATTGTGGGGGCAAAAGTGGGGGCTGGATGATGAGTTTCAAGAGATATAGAGAAGGTGCAGGAGATAGGAGAAACCTAATTTTTAAAAAATCTGTTTTGTCAACAAAAGGAAAAGCAAGCGTTGAAGAAATTAGACAATGTCCGAAAGGATCACGAAAACAGATTAGAAGCACTTCAGCAGGCCCAGGTATTATGTTTCACATTTTCAGATACTTTGTCAAAAGGGGGAACTTGTAACTGGCATTATACTAAATGCTTTGGTTTATTTCTTAAGGAAATAGATAAACTTAAAGGAGAGCTCATAGAAATGAATCTGCAGATAGTGGACAGAGCCATTCAGGTTGTTCGAAGTGCTTTAGCCAACCAGATAGATTGGACAGAAATCGGGTTGATTGTGAAAGAAGCCCAAGCTCAAGGAGACCCCGTCGCGAGTGCAATCAAAGAATTAAAACTACAAACAAATCATGTTACAATGCTGCTACGGTAAGTTTAATTTTTCCTTAAGCAGTTAGTGCTTGTCTTTATTTTTCTATTTAGTTGTTCACTGTATTCATTTAAAATTTTTGTTTTATTTGGAAATTTATCCTTGACAATACAGAAAAATTTAATTCACAGTAAAATAATACAAATTATTTAAATGTGTAAACCATTTATCATTTCATTTGTAAAATATTGAAAGTAAAAATGTGATGTCATTGACATTAGTGAAATACTATTGAATATTTTTAATAGAAATCCATACTTATTATCAGAGGAGGAAGATGATGACATTGATGGTGACAGCAATGTTGAGAAAAATGAAACCGAACCACCAAAAGGAAAAAAGAAAAAGCAAAAGAATACACAGCTGCAGAAGCCTCAGAAAAATAGGCCATTACTTGTCGATGTTGATCTCAGCTTATCGGCGTATGCTAATGCCAAAAAGTGAGTCTTACACTTAATTATAAATTTCAGGTAAAATATTTGAAATAACTCAGGATATTAAAGGATAAGAAAAGTTGTTATTTTGCCTGTCTATACTTTGGGGTGAAAAATACTTTTTTTTTGGTGTATCTTAAAATTATATTTAATGTAAGAATACCAAACTGTTTCTCAAAATAGTAATTCTCCTGGAAACTTCAAATAGCAAATCCTTTTTAAAATCTTATGAGTATGCTACAACGTGGTTTTCATATGGAACATAAAAAACAAAGTTTCATAGTGCATAAAACTTGTTCTGTATGATTTGAGAGTCCATAAAATTAGAAATAGCAAATAGAAAACTAAAAAATAGAGATTTAACTTAAAATTTAAGAGATTTGTGTTTTTCTAGGTATTATGATCACAAGAGATATGCCGCTAAGAAAACACAAAAGACTGTCGAAGCTGCTGAGAAGGTACTTAGTGTTTCTTAGAGTGAATGTTAATTATTTTTCTTTATTTTAATTTAATGGTCTTAATGATTTCTTCTCATTAATTGAGGGTTTCTGATTCGGAAATAACCTTTCAGACTTAATTTTGCTTTAAATGTATTATCAGTATTCATTTTCTTCCCAAACCCATCCCTCCCCCGTATTTGCCATCTCAGTAAATAGCACCTTTATTTTTCCCTTTGCTTAGATTAAAAATGTTGGAGCCATCCTGGACTCTTCTCTCATAAACCATATATTATACTATCCACCAGCAAATCCTTTGGCTCTTCCTTTAGAGTATAACCAGAATCTGGTCACCTCTCATTGATCCAGGTCTCTATCATGTGTCCTCATGGACTATAACAGTAGCCCCTTACTGGGGTGGTTACTCTCCTACCCTTTCTTTCCCTGCTACAATCTGTTCTTCATGCATCAGCCATAGTGATCCTTTTAAATTAAAAAAAAAAAAAAAAGTCATTTCTCTCTGTTCAAAATCTTTCATCAGCCTTTTGTGTTACTCAGGACAATCCAAAGCCCTTCTCCTGGCCTATAAGGTCCTAAATGATCTGCTCCCCTCTGATCCCATCATCTGTACTCCTCCTGTTACGCACTCTTTGCAGCTACACTGGGATTTTAGCTGTTCAACAGTGTCCCATGTTGCCTTCTCAGGGCTTGCACTTGCTGCTCTTTCTACCAAGAATGCTATTCCCCAAAAATTTCCATGGTTCGATCCCTCCCTTCATTCACATGTTTACTTACATGAGACCTTCAGAGAGGTCTTTCTTGATCACTCTTACTAAAAATAGTATCCTCAGTCACTCCCTCTTTACTGCTTTTCTTCTTAAAAACCACCCTTCCCAACATACGTTTATCTGGATTACATCAAAGTAGTGTTTTGTCTGTTTTGTTCATTGCTGTCCCAGCCCCTAGACTACTGACTGCATCATAGTCACGTTAATATCTGTTAAGTGATTGGCCCTCATGACAGCCCCTCTGTCTACCTCTCCAACCTCACTTCTTGACATTGTGTCCTGTGATCACTACTTGCTGGTCAGGCTGGCCTTTTTGCTTATACTGCTCATCTTTTTTTTATTTTCCTTGATAAGCACATCAGTCCTTTAGGTTTCAGCCTATATACCATGTCTTCAGAAATACCTTCTTTGACCATAATCAATTATAAATTATGTTCACTTGTTATAATTTCTTGTAGTATCTTTAGAAGCACTTACCATATGTTTATTTTAATAGTTGTGTGTTTTATATTTGTCTCTTCTCCTAGACCCCTTTGGGGTGGGGGGCAAATTACCCTGTCTTTTTCACTGTCTGTCCACAGCATTGTAGTCCAAGCCTGTTATGGCAGGCGCTTAGTGTCTTATAAATCAATGATACTTCTTTACATTTTTAGGTCTTGGGGAGATATATATACACAGTAAGTCCTTGACTTAAATTATTTTAATATTAAAGGCAAAAATTGCACTGGCCGAGTAGCTTAGTTGGTTAGAGTGTTGTCCCAAGGTGCCAAGGTTGTAGGTTCAGTCGCCAGTCAGGGCGCATACAAGAATCATCCAAGAAATGCATAAATCAGTGGGACAACAAATCAGTGTTTCTCTCTCTCGCTCTCTCTCAAATTAATGAATAAAATTTCTTTTAAAAAGGCAAAAATCTTTTTATTTATGTGGTGTGTGTATGTAGATAATGCCATTTTTTTAATATTTAAAAAACTATTTCTTGCCCTGTTATTTTCTCGGTACTGTTTAAATTCTCAACAAATTATTTTAAATGTCTTTTCTTATAAATAGGCATTCAAATCAGCAGAAAAGAAAACAAAGCAAACCTTAAAAGAAGTCCAAACAGTTACCTCTATTCAAAAAGCAAGAAAAGTATATTGGTGAGTGTTCTACCCTTTTAAAATATAGTTTTTGTTTTATCAAAATTATACATGCACATTGCTTAGAAAAATGAAGCAGTTCTACAAAGCTTATTGCAAAAACCAACAGCCCTGAAATTTTTAACCCTTGCTCATATTGCCTGCTTTCCCAAAGAAATTACTTTTATACTTTTATCTCTTTTACTTGATTCTTTTGGCATATACCTTCATTTCTCTAAGTAATGTGCTTATATTGCTGTGTCTTAATTTTTCTGTTTTATACTCTGTTAATGACTTCCCACTGTGGAATATGAAGATTTTACCCTTTCACCGTATGCTCCATTGCACAGACACACTCATCCAGTCTTCCATTATAGTTATAGCACAATTCAGTATTAACATTATTGTGAATATTTAACTTTTAATCACAGCTTTCTTTCTATTTTTGTTCATATTTATTCACCTCCACTCTTCCAAGTGTGCTCGCATTGGAATTCTGTTAGTATTATCTTCTTGCAGAAGTCTCTTCTGGAGCTTTTTGATCATTGTTCTAGATTGGTTACTCTAAGCACCCTAAAATCTCCTTTTGTTGTTATCCTGGAAGTTCTCTTTATCCCTCTGTGTTGGAGTCTCTGTCCTGGATCTCATACTTCCTTTTTCTTTGTTGATAGAGTTACGAGCTATAAAAGTATAATCAGAAGGTAAATTTTTTGAGGTATCCAAGGATAAAAAATGATTTTATTCTTATGCCCAATTAATAGTTTGGCCAGGCATAAAGTTCTAGTTTGAAAACTGTGTCTTCCTCAGTCTTTAAAGGTATTGTACATTGTGTTAACTTCCAGGTTTGATTTTGAGATGTCTGATGTCATTTTTATAGTTGGTATTTTATAGGAAACTTGTTTAGTCTTTCTGGAAACTTGTAGACTTTTTTTTTTCTCTCAGTTTTCTGGAATTTCACAGTGATGTAGGTTGGTGAGAATGTTTTTTATCTGTTATGCTGGGTAGCTTGTGGGCCTTTTTAATTTGGAAAGAAACTTTCAGTTCTGAGAAGTTTTCTTGACATATTTCTTAGAAAACTGCCTGCCCTCTGGATTCTTGTTTTGTTTTTTCTTTTTCTTTTTTTCTTTCTTCCTGGAAGTCTTTTTTTTTATTCTTTTGTAGTACAGGAGCCCCTGGACAGTCTTCCAATTTTCTTGCATTTTCTATTTTTCAACTCTTTATCATTTGTTTTATATTCTGAAGGATTTATTCAACTTGATCTTTCAGTCCTTCCATTGAATTTTTAAATTTCTTCTGTCATGTTTTTAATTTTGAGCTGTTTCTGGTTCTTTGAATAGTACTTTTACTTTTTAGAACTCCCTTCTCTAGTTTCTTTATAGTGAGAATATTTTGGTTGTATTCAGTTTTTTTATTATTTGTATTTTATTGATTATGCTATTGCAATTGTCCTGATTTTTCCCTTTACCTCCCTCCACCCAACCCCCTCTACTCCCTCAGGCAGTCCCCCCACCATTATTCATGTCCGTGAGTCATGCATATAAGTTCTTTGGCTACTCTATTCCCATACTGTACTTTATGTCCCCATGGCTGTTCTGTAACTATGTATTTGTACTTCTTAATTCCCTCACCTCTTTACCCATTCTCCCCCTCCCCTGTCTTCTCTGGCAACCACCTGGAAACTACTTTTCTCTTGTAGCTTTTAACAGTCTCTCTTTATCTTTAACCTTTGGCCTTTTAATAATGATGTGTCTTGGAGTGGACCTCTTTGCATCCATCATAATCTAGACCATGTGCTTCCTGGACTTGCATGTCTATTTCCTTTACCAAATTAGGGAAGTTTTCTTTCATTATTTTTTCAGATAGATCTCCTGTCTCTTGCTCTTTCTCTTCTCTTTCTGGCATGCCTATGATGTGTATGTTGGACCTCTTGAAGTTGTCCCAGAGGCTTTTTATACTATCCTCATTTTTTAGGAGTCTTTTTTTTTTTCTTGTTGATCTGCCTTGTTGTTTTTTGCCTCCTTATCTTCCAAGTCACTGATTTGATTCTTGGCCTCATCCGCTCTACTGTTGTTTCCCTGTAAATTGTTCTTTATTTCACTTAGTGAATCCTTCTTTTCTGACTGATTCATTATTATGCTGTTGAGGTCCTAATTAAGTTCCATGAGTATCCTCATAACCAGTGTTTTGAACTCTGAATCTGATAGATTGCTTATTTCTGTTTCATTTAGCTCTTTTTCTGGAGTTTTGATCTGTTTTTTCATTTGGGCCATGTTTCTTTGTCTCCTCATTTTGGCAACCTCCCTGGGTTGGTTTCTGTGTATTAGGTAGAGCTACTTAGACTCCCATGTCTTGGTTGTGTGGCCTAATGTAGTAGGTGTCCTGTGGGGTCCAATGGCACAGCCTCTGCTATCACCCAAGCTTGGTACTCGATGTGCACCCTATGTGTGGACTGAGTACACCCTCCTCTTGTAGTCGAACCTTCGTTGCTGTTGGCAGATCAATGGGAGGGATTTACCCAGCCCAGTCAGCTACAAGGACTGGCTATGACCACTGACCACCAACCTCTGCCCTCCGTGGAGGGTCAGCTGTGTAGGGGCAGGGTGGGGCTCTGACGTGGTCTCTCATGTTCACTGGGTTCATTGGCCCTGGGGTTTTCTTGGGTGGTACAGGCCAAGGTCAGCCCTCACCTATGTTTTCCCCAGGGCACCCTGCTGAAATGTACAGCAGTCTGAGAGGCTGCTACTTGAGCTGGGCTTGGAGATTCCCAGGTGAAGCCAAGCTGTGAATCTAATCTGGCTGCTGCTAGGGCTCACTGAAGCCAGCCGTTTGTTTGATAGGATTTAGGAGCCAAGCCCAACCATTCTTGTGGAAAAGCAGCTTTTCCAACTTATGGATAGGCCCATAAGTTAAATGGGGCAGAGCTTCTGGGGATCTCCAAAGTGATTCAGACAGCGTTAGCCAGGTCAGTGGAGCCTCAGATATGGCACCAGCTTACTGGCTTTGTTGGGGAGAGGGTTTAACAAAGGGACAATGGCCTCTGCTCACCTTGATGCCAGATACTTCAGTTTTTCCCTGAATACCACTGTGCCTCTCAAGCTGCTACCCCAGTGCTGGAGCTCAGAGGGAGTGAGTCTGAATAGGTGAGTCCGCGTGTGAATTCTTTAAGAGGAACTGCGTGGGGCTTCAGCGGTTTCTTCCGCCATTCAGTCCCCACTGGTTTTTGCAGCCAGAAGTTATAAGGACTTACCTTCCTGGCACGGGAATCCTGGGATGGGGGACCTGGTGTGCGACTGGGACTCCTTGTTCCCAAGATATCCCTCCCAAATTTTTATCCACACAAGTGCGGGACCAGCCTGTTCGACATCTGTGTCCCTCCTACCAGTCTGGGTGGATGTGGCTTCTTCAGTTCCATAGTTGTCAGACTTCCATTCAGCTCAATTTCTGATGTTCCTGAGTGATGGTTGTTCTGTATTTTAATTATAATTTTGTTGTGATTGTGTGAAGAGGTGAGCCATGTCTGCCTACGCCGCCATCTTGACAAGAAATGAATCTAAATTTTATTTAGTATTCTTTTTCTGCAGGTCTCTGTCTTTTCCAAGTTTGTTGTTTTTTCCTGTTAGTTTTGTCCCCAACTTTCATGTTAATGTCTAGTGACCCTTAGTTGTCTGCTCACATTTTATAGTAGAATATTAAAAGACCAATTGAGAGTTCTCTGTGGGCAGTTGGGCTTATAAAATGATCTGTGTGGGTGTTTTTGTGTGTAACTCTTGGCATCTTTAGCTTTTTTCCTCTTAAGCTGGTCTTATTTCCTAGAAAATATTCTTTTTTTTCTTTTTCTTGCCTGTAAAATGAAGACCTGGTTGTCACTTTCTGGAGCTCAGTGGAAATAATTGGTAGGAGTCTGAGTATCTAGTCTTCGTACATTTACTTAATTGCCCTGTTTTACGTATGTTACCCTTGCTTATAAACTGTACCGCGTTTTCCCTATTCAGTATATCCTCTTTGTATCCTTTCTAGAGAATTAACTTCTGGCCCTCTGTTAGGGTGTGGAAAGGACAGTTACACCATGTTCAGCATTGGGAAGAAGATCTGGGGAAGTACCTGCTGCTCGATCAGACTTTCATCCAGTCCTCCTCTTTTTAACCCCATCTTAAACCTTTTCTAGCAGTGCCTTGTGTTGCTGTTTTTTAGCTTTTTATGGGTTACATAGTGTAAATTGATTGACTTCTTGGCTTTTCCACTGTCAGCTCAGGATTCAGCTTCTTGAGTTTGATCACTCATTCACTTATTTTCCAACTTTAAAAATTTTGTTGTGATTTTCTCCTCCCCCGTCCCCTCTATGGATGAATAGGATTGACCTGTAATTTTCATTTCTCATAATGCTCATGTTCATAGTGGTATCAAGGTTATATTACTTGATAAGGAAAATTGGGATGTTTTCCTTTATCAGTTGTTCTTGAATATTTGATGGAATTCACCTGTGAAGCTGAGTCGCCCTGGAGTTTTATGGGAAAGTTTTTTTCTTTAAATTTTAGATTCAGAGTCTTTAGCAGGTGTAAGGCCAACTCAGATATTCTAGTTTTGATTAGCAATATTTTTCAAAGACTTTACCTATTTTGTCTAAAGTTTGAAATGTACTGGCAAAATGTTTATAATATTCCACTTTAACATCCTAGAGGATACTTAATGACATCCAAACACAGTAGTTATTTGTGCCTACACTTTTTCTTGATTAGTCTGACCAGAGGATTTTCAGTTGTATTAATGTCCTTAAAGAACCAGTTTTTGACTCTTGATCTCCTCTATTATATATGTGCATTCTCTCTCGCTCTCTTTTTTATTTTTCATCTTTCTACTTTTCTTTGGTATTTATTTGCAGTTCCCTTTCTGTTTTCTTGAGATGGAAGCTTAGCACATTGATTTTTTTTTTCCCTCCAGCCTCTTCTTTTCTAATGTGTATTTAAGGTAATAAGTTTTCCTCTAAGCCTGGGTTTGACTGCATCTAAAAAGTTTGTTTTGTATTTCTTTCATTATCTTTCACATCAAAATGTTCTGATTTCTACCGTAATTTCTTCATTTGTGCATTATTTAGAAGTATTAATTTCCAAACATATGGCTCTTTTTTGGTAATTTTTTTTTTACTGACTTCTAGCTTAACTTGCATAGTGGTTGTAGGATGTATTCTGAATTGTCTCAGTCCATTGACATTTGTTGTTTAAACTTGCTCTATGACCCAGTATACTTAAGGTCTGTTTCATTTATAAATGTTTCATATATAGATGAAAAAAGTGCCTGTTCTGTAGTTTTGAATTGCATTTTTGTAAATATCAACTAGGTTATATTTATTAACCATATTGTTCACATCTTTGACATCTTTACTAATTGTTTTATTAATGGTTGTTTTCTCAACTACTGAGAAAAGTATGTTAAATATCACACAATTGTGGATTTGTCTGTTTCTCCTTTTACTTCTGCCAGTTTTTGCTTTATGTATATATATAAAGTGATGCAAATATAGAAGTTATAACTTCCTAGTGAACTGAGCCATTTATTAATGTCAATGAAATGTCCTTTTAACTTATTTTTTTCTTCTGTGTGAGATACTAAAACTGTATCAGCTTCATTTGGTTAGTATTTGCTTCGTATATCTTTTTCCATCAGTATAGTTCAACCTTTTATAATATTGCTATATTTTAAAGGAGTATATATATCGTTTTCCAACCTGACAGTCTTTGCAATTTACCTGGAGAATTTATAAATTTACATTTATAACAATGTAATTTTTGCTATATTTAGGTTTAAGTCTACCCATCTTATGTGTATTTGCTTTCTATTTGTCCCATTTATTCTGGGTTCTTTTTTGTCTTCTTTATTGCCTTCTGTGAGGGGTTGTTGGCTTTTTGGAGGGGAAGGGTGCTGTTAATTATACATTCCTTTACTAGGATGATTACAAAATACATCCTTGATTTATTTGTTTCATTTTCTTTATCCTTGTAAGTTTTATAGACTTGTTCACCATCAGTAGCAGAGCAGTTAAATTAAGTTTAGTACATCCATTCGGCAATGAGGAAAGTAAATTTTTAAGTGAAAAAAATATACAGAACAGTGTGTGTTGTGTCTGGAAAAAGGGGTTTAGAATAAGCTTTTTGTTTTAACTTTTGTATGTATACAAAAACTCTGGAGAGGGGTACACAGGAAGCTAATTACAATGGCTCCCTATTTTATAGTGGTGGTGGGAACTGAAAGGATGCAGGATCTCTTATTATACCTTTTTGTGCAATTAAAAAAATTTTTCAACCAAGTGTATATGTTACACAGTCAAAAATCAGATTAGAAAATCAGAATAAAATGTCTTTGCACTTATATTTTGAGTTTAGCTTAATGCTTGCACTCAACCTTTATCATCTTTAATCAGAAGTTTTTAAAATTCTATATTAAATCATGGAAAAGATCATCTTGTTTGTCCTATGTAATGTAGGAAGTATTTATGTTCATTGCTATTGCATGACATTTTCTAAATGTCACACAAATATACACTCATTATTTATTATTGTGATGGTGCATGTTAATCATGAAAACCCAGATTACTTTGTCTCTTGAGAGAAGTTAAAATTTTACACTTTTGAAGGCAATATTTGGTCTTTTGTGTAAAAAAAAAAATGTAAAGAATATCATATATATAAACATTCAGTTGATTAATTAAGGACAGAATGAGAAAACAACTTTTTTTCCTTATGAGTGGTCCCACAGCCTATCCAGTTCCCCACTGAAAGAAAGCTAAACATAGAGACCATGAGACATTGTATGCTTTTGCTTTGTATAATTCATTGTTATAAGTTATCCTTGTTTTAAGAACACTTCTATGTGAAAGGGAGATAAGGAGAGAACATATATTTTTTAAATGTAGAATTTAGGTGCTTTCTTCTCACATGCCTAAGACTGTCTTAGGGCAATTTGTTTTACAAGTTTTTAATAAAATTAAACATCATGCCTTAAGAAAAATCAAACCATGAAGTTCTCTTAATGTTTAGCTTCCTGTCTTGTTTTTTTGTAAAAAGGTGGTGAATTTAGGCATCTGCGAAAGAAAAGAAATGTTAACTTCTGTCCTCTGAATTTGGTAGGTTTGAGAAATTTCTGTGGTTCATTAGCTCAGAGAACTATCTAATTATTGGAGGACGAGATCAGCAACAGAATGAAATAATTGTGAAAAGATACTTGACACAAGGTAGGTAAGATGAAACTCTAAAGAATTTTTGTTAAGTATTTGGATCAGTTATCTCAATATTAGATAGAGATTTTCATTGTAAACTTCTTTGTTTGACAAATTCAGTTGGTATAAAGAGTTTGATGATTTATGGCTTAACACCTAATTCTCATTTTAGATGAATATTCCTAAAGTAATAATGTTGAGCTCCTCTGCAGTATTGCAGTGTTGATTCTCTGCTACATTAACAAATATTAATGGCTTTCAATCCTCCAAAGTCATTGACAATCAAAATTTTAAAAGCTTAATTTTTCAGTGCTGAACTTTGTAACTTTTTTTAACATTTAGGAATAGGACTTGAGCCCTGTGGTGTAAGGCCTCTTATTTGTTTTTATTTGTTTGCTGATAGTCACCGCCTCACTGTGGCTAAACTATCAGTGTGGGTATCAGGAATCAATAATAGCAGAACTAATCTGATGTCCACTGAGGATCCTGTCCTAGGAAAGAAAGCAACGGGGATCAGGTTGCACGGTGCCCAGGGCTTGGTCTCTGCCTTCTCTAGCTCTGTTCATTGTGAGTTGCGCCTGTCTGTCGGGGAGTGGTATGGGTTTTGTTCTTCTTTGAGTTTCAAATCCCAGATGACCTGTCCGCGGCAAGCAATGGCTGCTCATTTTACCCACTAGGAACAATACATTTTCCTTTTCTCTGGTTGACCATTTACTCCTACATTCATCTGTTTGTTCCTTTGTTCATTTGTTGCTATCACATACTAGAATAACACTGGAAGTCCTCATCAGAACTTACAAGGATCCTGGCTGCTTCTTCAGACTCCCTTCTTACCACTCTCCCCTCAGCCTGGCCCCTGACTGCTCTTCATACATGTCAGACCCCCGTAGTCCTCGGGACCTTTGCACTTGATGGGGTGGCTCGTCTGCCCCATGTGTCTCTCACCCAGCCAGCAGGCTAGCCTGGTCTTTCTTACATGGTAACTCGCAAGTTTCTGAGAGAGGAAGCTCAAAAGACCTGTCAAAGCCTAGGCTGGTAACTGGCACCTGGTCACATCTGCCACATTCTGCTGGCCAAGCCAGATGATGGGGTAGGCCCAGATTCAAGGGCTGGGGAAGTAGACTCACCTCTTGATGGGAAGAGGTTCACGGTCACAGAGCAGAGAGGTGTGGATAGAGGCAGGGAGAAGAACTGTGACCATTTTTGCAATCTACCATATAAGCATTGCTGTCCTACAGGACGCCTATGAGAAATCTCCCAGGGATAAGGGATGGAATTTATATGCCTTCTAACCCTTTTAGATTTTGAGCCCATTAAACAATAAGCAAATAATTTTAATAGAAAAAAACAACGGGATTCGGAGTATCATTTCTTGTTTTTAAGGGGACATCTATGTACATGCTGATCTTCATGGAGCTACTAGCTGTGTAATTAAAAATCCAACAGGTAATATATTTCTTTCTATTCAGAACTTTAATTCCTTTTGTTAATAATATTTTAGTATAATGGTAGGACAAAAATTGTGAATATAGATAAAGGAAGACATTTTAAATGATAAAAGGGTCAATCTATCAGTAAGATACAACAATTATAAACATATGAACTCAACAACAGAGCCCTAGAATACATGAAAACCTGACAGAATTGAAGGGAGAAATAGATGGTGCAACAATAATAGTTCAAGACTTCAATAATTAACAATTAACAAGGAAATTAAAGATCTGAACAACACTGAGTTAACTAGGCCTAATACATCTCTAGTATACGCCTCCTAAAAACAGTAGATTCGCATTCATCTCAAGTGTACATGGAACATTCTCTAGGACAAACCATATGATAGTCTGTAAAGCAAGCCTCAATAAATTTAAAACTATTAAAATCCTACAAAGTGAGTTTTATGACAATAATGGAGCAAAATTAGAAACCAGTAATAGAAAAAAATTTGGATAATTCACAGATGTATGGGAATTAAACGCATACTCATAAACAAATAATGGATCAAAGAAAAAATCACTGGGGTGGGGGGGGCAGTGTTAGAAAATACTTTGAGATGAATGAAATGAAAACATTGCATCAAAACTTATGAGATGCAGCTAAAGCAGTGCTTAGAAATTTATGGTGGTAATACCTGTAATAAAAAAGAGGAAAGATCTCAACTTAATAATAAAATTGTGATCATTAAAATCTAGAAAAACAAAAACAAATAAGCCATAGTAAGGAGAGGAAGGAAACAGAGTGGAAATGATTGAAACAGAGACTAGAAAATAATAGAGAAAATCGACGGAACCATAGTTGGCTCTTTGAAAAGATTAACAAAATTGATAAACTTAGACTAAACAAAAAAATAAGAGAGAAGATTCAAATTCTTAAAATCAGAAATAAAAGAGGAGACTTCACAGAAAAAAGAATTTTGAGGGAATTCCATGTAGAGTTGTACAGCAACAAATTAGATAACTCTGATAAAATGGCAGAATCCTAGAAAGACACAAACTGCCAAAATTGACCCAAGGTAAAATGGAAAATCAGAACAAACCTATAACAGAACCTATAATAAAAGCTTGAATTAGTCATTTTAAAAAACCTACTCTCAAAAGAAATCCCAGGCCCTCATGGCTTCACTGGTTAATTCTACCAAACTTTTAAAGGAGATTAAACATCAATCTTTTACATAGTCTTCCAAAAAAATACAAGATGTGGAAATACATTCTAACTCTTATATAAGGCTCTTTTACCCTAATGACACGACCAGACAGACATCACAAGAAAAAACTATAGATCAATATCACTCAGGAATATAGAGACAGAAATCCTCAACAAAATAATAGGGAACTGAATCTAGCAGCATATTAAAGCATTATACATCATGACAAAGCAGGATTCATCCCAGGCTTGCAAGGTTTGTCTTAAGATTGAAAATTAATGTCATAAAATATATTAATAGAATAAAAGACAAAAATTACATGATCATCTCAACTGATACAGAAAAAGCCTTTGGCAATAATCCAACACCCCTTGTGATAAGCACATTCAGCAAGCTAGGAATAGAAGGTAATTTCCTCAACTTGGTAAAGAACTTCTAGGAAAAACCCTCAGCTAACAGTCGTACTTAACGCTGAAAGACTGAAAGCTTTCCTCTAAGGTCACAAACGAAGTGCGCATGCCTGTTCTTGCGGCTTCTATTCAGCATTTTATGGAGGTGCTAATTAGGCCATTGGGCAATAAAAGTAAATAAAAATATCCATATTGGCAAGGAACAAATAAAACTATGTCTGTTTGCAGATTAGTTGATCTTAAGATATTTAAAACCTTAAGGAATCCACCAAAAGTTACTAATAAACAAGTTCAGCAATGCTTAGGATACAAGGGCATTTACAGAAGTCAGTTGTATTTCTCTGCTGTAGCAGTGAACAGTACTAAAAGGAATTTTTTTGAAAGATTTTCTTTATTTCTAGAGAGAGGGGAAGGGAGGGAGAAAGAGGGAGAGCAACGTCAGTGTGTGGCTGCCTCTCGCGCACCTCCAGCCAGGAAGCTGGCCTGCAACCCAGGCATGTGCCCTGACTTTTTATTGAACTAGCGACCCCCTGGTACTCAGGCCGGCACTCTGTCCACTGAGCAGCACCAGCCAGGGTCTAAAAGGAATTTAATAAAACATCCGTTTATAGTAATATTAAAAGAATAAAATACTTAGGAGTAAATTTGCCAAAAATAAATGAAAGACGTACACCCCAAACTACAAAAAAATCACTGAATGAAATTAAAGAAAACCCAGATCATTAGAAGGAAGCATTTATGGACTGGAAGTGTTAATGCTGTTCTAATGGCAGTATTTCTCACATTAATCTATAGATTCAGTGTGATCCTTTTCAAATTCCAGCAGCCTTTTTTTAATAAAGATGGACAAGCTGATTTTAAAATGCATAGAAATGCAGAGGACCCAGGTGAATCAAATCATTCTTGAAAGTGAAGTGTAAAATTGGAGAACTCACACTTCCAGACTTTAAAGCCTCCTACAAATCAGCAGTAATCAAAACTATGGCATTGGTGTAAGGACGGACAGACAGATCAATAAAGAGTTGATATTCCTTAGTTGATTTTCAACAAGGGCGACAAGGCCATTCAGTGGGGATAGGATAATTTCAACAAGTGGTACTGGGACAACTAATATCAATGTGCAAAAGAATGAAAGTAGATCCCCTACTGTACATCATTTATAAAAACTAATTCGAATGTATCAAAGACCTAAACTTAAAAGCTAAAACTATAAAGCCATTACAGGAAAATAAGGCATAAATCTTCAACATCAAAAAATTACTGCTTAGATATGACACCAAAAGCATAAACAACCAAAGGGGTGGGGTGGGGGACATAAATTGGACTTAATCACAATTTAAGACCTTAATTTAAGAGTACTGTCAAGGCAGTGAAAATGACAACCCTCAGACCCGGGGAAAACATTTACAGATCATTAATCTGATAAAGGACCAGTATCAAAAGAACTCTTGCAGTAGAAAGACAGAAAACCCAATTTAAAAATGAGCAACAGATCAAATAGACATTTCTCCAAATATATATATGAATAGCTACCAAACACATAAGATGCTCAGCATCATTCATCGTTAGGGAAATGCATAGCAAAACCACGATGAGACAAGTGCTGTTGAGGATGTGGGGAGACCAGAAGCCTTATACACTGCTGGCCGGGATGGAAAATCATGCAGCTGCTATAGGAAAGTTTGACAGTTTCCCAAAAAGTTAAATGTAGACTCTACCAATTGTACTTCTAGGTATATAACCTAGATAATTGATGTAAAATACATGTCCACACAAAACTTATTTCCAGGTATTCATAGCAGAATTATTTATAATATCTAAGATATGGAAACAACACATATGTCCGTCAATTGGCAAATAAGCAAAATACAGTGTATTCATATAAAGGAATATTATTCATTCTTAAAGAGAAACAAATGATTGAAACATACTCTAACATGGATGAACCTTGAGAACATGCTAACTGAAAGAAGGCAGATACATATGATTCCATTTACAGTTGATGCTTGTACTAGTGGCGGGGGAGGGTTAGACACTGACCTGTCCCACTCCCCTCCCTATCCTCCCACCCTCATGCAGTTAAAATCCATGTATAGCTTTTGACTTTCCCAAAACTTAACTGCTAATAGCATACTGTTGACCTTATCAAAAACGTTAACAGTTGGTTAATACCGATTTTATATGTTAATATGTATTATTTACTGTATTCTTACAGTAAAGGATGCTAAAGAAAAGAAAATGTTATTAAGAAAATCACAAGGAAGCCCTGGCTGGTGTGGCTCACTGGATTGAGTGCTGAACTGCAAACCAAAGAGTCACCAGTTCAGTTCCCAGTCAAGGCACGTGCCTAGGTTGCAGGCCAGGTCCCCAGTAGGGGGCATGAGAGAGGCAACCACACATCGATGTTTCTCTCCCTCTCTTCCTCCCTCTCTTCCTCTCTCTCTTCCCCTCTCTAAAAAATAAAATAAATAAAATCTCTAAAAGGAAAAAGGAAAAAAAATCATAATAAAAAATACCTTTACAGTATTGAAAAAAATCTATGTATAATCGATTTACCACACAGTTCCACCCCAATGTTATTCAAGGATCAACTGAATATGAAATTCCAAAATTGGCAGATCCATAGAAATAGAAAGTAAGTAAGTTAGTGATTGCTAGGGGCTGGGAAAATGGAGAGGGACTATTAATGGATACAGAATTTGGGGGATTGTGAAAATGTTCAGGAATTAGTGGTAATGGTTGCATAATTTTATGAATATACTAAAACCCACTGAATTGTACAGGGTGGGGCAAAAGTAGGTTTACAGTTGTCCGTATGGAAAGTAGTACCATAATTAATAACAATACAAGAATAAACTCTGTTTGCAAACTCACTGCAATAAACCTACTTTTGCCCCACCCTGTACATTTTAAAAGGGTGAATTTTATGGTATGTGAATTATATCACATTTTTTAAATATTTGAAATGTGTCTAGGGATATGTTATTAATAAACTCTTTATTGTAATGATTTAGGCAGTCTAGTAATTCTGGAAGACTTCAAATTTTAAATAGATTTAAAAAATTATCTTTTGGAATGAGGGTAGAATTACTGATACAAGTGAGAGGATATTCTCTAACTGGTTTTATTTACTTAACCATTTAAAAACCTGCGATATAAGTACATTTTTAATAAAAATAGCAACTTTTTATAATATTGAAATAAAATGTATATTAGTATTTGGGATATAAAAAGATCTAACCTGTCGTGCATGTGATTTTCATATCTTGCTCTGTATAAAATCTGTACTTTGGTACGGAAGCATTGTAACATGTTATTACAGGAGAACCGATCCCCCCTCGGACCTTAACGGAAGCTGGCACAATGGCACTTTGCTACAGTGCTGCTTGGGATGCTCGAGTTATCACTAGTGCTTGGTGGGTGTACCATCATCAGGTAATAATGGCTATGGTCTGTTTTTTAATTTATTAAGAGCTACAGTGTTCCAAAATTTAAGGGCATCGAAGTGAACAGGGCTAAGTACCTACCTACCTTGATGGAGCTGACATGTTGGTGGTGGAAAAAAATATATAATGCCAGGTAGCAATTGCTATAAAGATTTTTTTTAAGTTGAGTAAGGGGATATAGAGTGATAGGGACTGCCATTTTGAAAAAAAAACATCTGGGAAGGTAAGATGTGAGCAGCAGAAATCTAAATGAAGAGACAGTGATCTATGCAATTATACAGGGTAGAGAATGTTCCAATTACAACTGCTCTACTGACGTAAAAGGCCTTTCATCTCTTCCTATTTGTTGGAATTTTCTGAATTCTCTTTAGCCCTTCCAGAAAAGCAGGTATGTCCAGTGGTTTTTGTATTCACTTTTGTAATTTTCCTTCTTTGTGGTTTATGCTATTTTACTTGATGATACTTCATTCCATATTTGACTTCACACTTATTAATACATATTTTCAAGAATTATAATTAATGATACACTTCTATAAGGTCCAAAAGCCTATGGTAAAAGTTCAATACCATTATCCTTCCTTAGATTTAGTTTTATTTTTATATCTATTTGTTATTTTCTACTATGCTGTGGTACTGGGTTTTTAGGAAATTAACATCACTTCTGAGGTCAGATTTTCTGCCTCAGTTTTGTTATAAAAGTGACTTTAATTCTTTTATGAATAGGTTTTTCAGCATGCTTTTAATGCCTCGCTTAACTGGCTAATAGATACTCTCAGATTAGGGGGTTTCACAGATGTATAAATTTTTTTAAAATTGTGGAATTATCTTGCTCACTTTCTATTTTGACAAATTAGAATATATTTTTTAAAATCCTTCATTTTTATTTCCTAAAATGAAAGGTTATTTTATTACCAAAAAAAGTATCTCAGAAAAGGATTTTACTTAATGAAGATAGTTGAATTTTAATAAGTATAGTTTTATAGTAAACTTATTAGACTATTTCTTCCCAATATATCTCACACTAGAGGAAGCACATGGACCAGTTCTGGCTCTAATCTAAGGCATTTGAAAATTATTGATAGAGTGTATTATTATATATATCTTTCCCTGTGTTATAGCAAAGGGTATATCTATCATTAAATAGAGATACCTGTTCCATCAGTGTTGAGAATTTTTGCTAAATTATAAACTTTGCAGTGCTGCTAACTTGAATATGACTTTACTTTCTCAAGTGAAAAAATTTTTACAAGTATTTCAGAAGATGAGAGCACTATAATGTATTACTCTTTTCCCCAGGTGTCTAAAACAGCACCAACTGGAGAATATTTGACAACAGGAAGCTTCATGATAAGAGGTGATGACTGTCAGTGGGTTACGAAGACAGATTTGAGGACCATCTGCTAATATTCTCAGGACTAGTAAATTTTGATTGTATGCATATGAAGTCTGTTATGAAATAGGAAAATTGTCCTCTGCCATGGCAAATTTAGCATTTGTCATGTCATCTACATATTTTTTTTTATTGATGAGAATGTACTTTCACTTAGTTTAAAGTTATAAGGGGAAGAAAATATAACATGACTGTTTTTCTAAAAATTGATTATTCAGGGCCTGACTAACCCAAAGGATAAGAGCAAACAGTCATGCTCTTCTATCGTAATCCCTGTTTCTTATGTAATTCTGATTTCTATAAATGGGAAATGTTCCTTCGTGACAGAGAAAAAACAAAACAGGTGTGACTCTTGGTGTCAGATATCTTGCAAGCATCAAATGAAGAAGACAGATTCATAAAATATTTATGTGTATTATCTTTTGTAGGAAAAAAGAATTTTCTTCCTCCGTCATATCTAATGATGGGGTTTAGCTTCCTCTTTAAGGTACTCTTCATCTTCATTATTTTTTTTCTGATTTTCATGAGCCTCACCTAAAGTTCCATCAGTGAAAATGAACTATTTCCATAGGTCGAGGAGTCTTGTGTTTGGAGACATCGGGGTGAACGAAAAGTCAGAGTACAGGATGAAGACATGGAGACACTGGCGAGTTGCACAAGTGATTTCGTATCAGAGGAAATAGAGCAACTAGGTAGTTTACAGACTTTAATATAGTAGCTTACAATGTTTTTCTGTTGCCTAGTTTTGCTTCTAAATTCTTACTGAGATTCGTGTCTTCTTTGGGATAATTGAAATTTCAAAAAACACTAGCTATCAGTTTTACTGAATTTTGTGTTTGGAAATGGTAAATATGCTTATAATTCTAGTAAATTATAAAGTAGTTGGATCCATAGCTAATATACTTGAGTATAGGTTTATATAGCAAACCTTCAGTATTTAATGGATAATATATAAATATGAATGAACATTTACTTTTGGGTTTACAAATTAAAAGTGATACAAAATGCATTTATAAGAAGTACAATTTCCTTTATGGTAATTTAGCTTGATTTAATTATATATACTTCTGATAGAGTGCAGCTCTGGTTTCTAGACTAAATTTACCTATCTACTTATAGTAACTAAGGAAAATACTGAGTTATTTTTATAGCTATCCTTTCTCCTAGGATCATTCTTTTTTAGGGATAATACTGCATTGTTTCATTTACGGCTACTATTGTACTACAAGATTTCTGTTTTTGACATTTTCACCCTGCTCCTGATACTATATAACGTGCTTTATCTACATTATTTTTTATTGAAGCCTCACAGCCATCCTTGTTGGATGAGTGGTGGGACCTCATGTTATAGGTGAGACAACTAGACCACATCATAACTGCTAGGCAGTGTTCTTTTAGCCAGTGTGAACACCCTGCTGTGTGCCAGTTATATAACATGGTGATCTCATTTCAGCCCTCCTATGCTAATTATAATAAAAGCAGAAGAATTTACAGACTTAACCTCTGTTGTCCTCCTTTTTGGATATACCTAACAAAGACGGGTTACAGTTTTTATTTTAGAAATGGTTGCAATGTGCAATAAATTTATTGTAGTAAAGCATCTTAGAGATCATTCATTCCAACCAATCCATGATACAGAGCATCCTTTTGTGTAAATCAGACTATCCTTCGGGGATGACCGGGCATTTTCTGGTGATCCTTTGGAGAAACAGAACGAGTCAATTGAATAGTTTTTTAAGTTTTCAAGGAAATTGTCTAGCCTTGTTGTGGTAGTAGCATCCGACTTTCCTGATGGTAATTCTACAGATGGAGGTGACAGTAGCAGTGAAGAAGATAAGGAGGAATTACAAGAAAGTCCTGTGGACGTAGAACTTGTGACTCAGGTTGACCAGGAGGATGTTACCACACAGAGTGGTGGAGATGAGCTAAATGAGGAACTAATGCAGGAAGAAAGCTCTGAAGACGAAGAATCGGAAGAGGCGGTGAAAGACCAGGAATCTATTGGTGAAATGAAGGACAAAGGGGAAGAGACAGTAAATTATCCTGACACTACCATTGACTTGTCCCACCTTCAGTCCCAAAGGTAATTTTAAAACTATAATTTTTGGTTTTATTTTGTAGACTGGGAATGATGAAGAGTTAATCCTTAAAAAGATAATACCAAGCTTGACCTTAGTATGTTTACCCTCCACTGTTCTGTGGTTTCTTTATCTTTTCACAATTTGATTGGGGCGGGGAGGGGCAGGGAGTAGATCTCTCTAAAGAAATTCCCAGGACCCAGGTTAGAAAAATAGAGTAAATGTAAAAGTGGCCAAATTAGGTCAAAAATGAAATAATGGTTATAAATGTTGATAATATGAGAAAGGCAGTCCCATCCAAAATATAAGGTATTTCAGTCTTTACTGCCTCACTGATCACCAAATAAATAATACCGTAGTTATAAAAGCATTATCATTGGAATAGTTAAGAGTGGCTTAGGAGTCAGACCAGGCTTGAGTTTTAGGGTGTGTCCTTGGGCAAGTTACTTTATGTCTAAGCTTCAGTTTTTCTCTTGGCGAAAATGGAATTTTATTCCCAATCCTTGGGTTTTGGTGAAGCTGATATGCATGTAAAGCATCTGCTGTGCCTGGCATGTTGTAAGTGTTCAATACATGTTAGCTATTCAAGAATAAACTTAAAAGTGTGAGGAAGTGAGCAACTTAATGATTTTTTTCCTAATTTTACCAAATTTGAAAATTTTTAGGATTGTCAGTAATTAAGAGTATGATATGGGAATGTTTTGGGACTTCTGTAGGCTAGTGGACACCTCTTTTCATAGGTCCTTCCAGAAATTGGCTTCAAAAGAGGAATCTTCTAATATGGTAAGCTGTTTTCAAAGTTTTATGAAGAACATCATGTCCTTCTCATTGAGTAGAATTAAGTTTCTACTTTTTAATTTTACATTTAGAAAAATTAATAATAGAGATGTTATTGTTTGTATTTGCTTATTCTTTTTGTTTTAATAGAGTGAGAGTAAATTACAGAGCCGGAGACATTTGTCAGCCAAAGAAAGAAGGTAAACATATTTGTATTATCTAACTGAAAAGCATGTAATTATTTTTTATTGATAATTCAGTTATGACAGATCACCTGGCTGTTCTAAAGATCGTATGAAGGTTACCAAGATTTAGCATAAATGTTATTTAGTTTTTAGTATTCCGCTCTATTACGATTTCCTATTTTAGACTCTAATCTGTCACTATAATCAATGAGATAGGTCATGTAACACAAGACGCACCTTTTATTACATAAATATGTACGATAGTAATTACAGTGTATTAAATAAACTAATTTTAGAATAATATTGACAGAAATAAATGGGAATACTTGAAATTAACTAGGAAAGTTTTATATAAGATGGATGACTTTTTTTTTTGTTGTTTTTAAATATAGCAAGTCTTGGGAGGCAAGTAGAAAGGTAGAGGCAGAAGAAATGGGAGAGCTGAGACATCTGTGGGTAAAAGAGATTAAAACTAGTATACAAAGAGGTAAAATACAAAGTTCATGTCATCAAGGAGCTTTTGAGTCCTGGATTCAGGAAATAGCCGTAATCTGTAAATACATTTGACCCATGAATAACACGGGGAGGGAGGGTGCTGACCCCCATGCAACTGAAAGTCCTCACCTAACTACAGTCAGGCTTCACCATCTGTCAGTGCCTCACCATGGACTGAAGGTACAGTTGGCTCTTGAACAACCTGGGCTTGACCTGCATGGATCCACTTCTTCTGGGCATGTAAGTGCAAACCTGTGTTGTTCAAGGGACAACTGTAGTTTTGTCTGAAAGTGATACAGTAGTTGAGGAGTAAGAAATTGCTGTGAGTTGGGGTGTTTTGGTATATACCATCAGAAGTGTTCCTTAAAAATGTATTAGCATTTAGGTAAATGAAGATTATAAGGTAGGACATGGAGACATCATAGAGAATTATCATGAATAAAGGAGAGCGGGAATTTGGAAGCAGTACGCATAGTGATTTGAAGAAATTATTTTTAAAAAATAAGGTGATGTGAAAGGCACAGAAAGTTCATGTTTGTGACCTGGTGGGTAAGATTGGCAAAGTGAATTTGGACCATATATGGAGAACTTAGAATGACAAGCTGAGTATTTTGGATTTTATCCTGAACGTAAAGTGAGGAGGACTTTTGGATGATTTTGAATGGAAATGTGACATAGGTAAACATTTAAGGAAGATTAATCTTCAAGTTCAGGTAGAACAGATTATTGAGGAAGCCGGGGTTGGGAAGTGAAGAGCACCTGGCTTAGGGCAGTGGCACTGGGAATAGAGATTGCACATGAAAAATACCACAGTAATAGAATTTCCCTTTCCATTGTAATCTGCTTATGTTTTATGCATTTATTCAACCAAACAATCAACAAATATTTTATTAACTAGCTACAAGCTGCCAAGGCCACATTGATTAAAAAGACTACAAATACCAAAGCCTAGCTATCCAGGTGTGAGGGGCTGAATGTAGCCACTGAGCAAGGATAAGTCAAGGATGACAGTGTGTTGGGCCTGGATGACAAAGAATGATAAATCCATGAGAGAAAAACATTAAAACTTTTTTCCTGAGTGATGATTTGCAATTCTTTGTATACCGTAGCCTGATTATCGAGTTAGCAGAAGCCATGATCTTTTATATGTTGTACATGTTCCCTTCCCCATGCAATTTTTTTAGGGCCCTAAAATTTGAAATTCTAAAAATTAGATGTTTCCTTTCCACATATTTTTAGGGAACTGAAGAAGAAAAAGCTTCCAAGTGACTCAGGGGATTTAGAAATGATAGAGGGAAAGGAGAAGGAAAAAGAAAATGCTCTACACACTGAAACTCATCAGAACACAAGCAAAAATGCCCCAGCCGTGCAGCCAATGAAGCGAGGGCAAAAGGTAATAAAACTTGGGTGAAGTGTTAAAGTTAGTACTGTGTGATTCACCAATAAAGTTGTGAGGTTCCTCTTACATTTTTTTTTAAAGTTATTATTGATTTTATTTATTTTAGTTTTAGAGAGAAGGGAGGGGAGGGAGAAAGAGGATGGGAAACATCAATGTGTGGTTGTCTCTCACGCGCCTCCTACTGGGGACCTGGTCTGCAACCCAGGCCTGTGCCCTGACTGGGAATCAAACCAGTGACCTTTTGGTTTGCAGGCCGGCACTCAGTGCACTGAATCACACCAGCCAGGACCTTAATTTTTTAAAGTTTAAGTGAAACATGATGTAGGCAAAAAATAATCCTATGTGACATCCTTTGACTGAAAATTTGTTGAAAACACACTGTAAATTTAGAGATCCTTTGAGATCATCTAGGCAGAAGATCCCATTTTACATAGAAGTGGGAAGTTGTGATTTGCCAGACACAGGTAGTAAAGTGGAAGGCTGGTATTTATTGGTAATTTAGCTAAGTAGATTCTTTTTCACTTGTTAATGCAATTTTGGTTAGAGTTCTTACGTATTTTATTTAAAGGGTGATGAGGGAAGAAGTAGTGGATATAGAATATACTTTTTAAATGCTGTAGCAGTATAATAAAGGGACTATCAGCTAATATATCAGTGTATCTTTTAAAAATTCCTTTGAAATCTTAATAAAGATCATGTTTAATAATCTTCATCCATAGTATCAGAATTTCCTGGTTTTTTCCCCAGTGGGCCTCAAATACAGCAAGGGACATCCTACACATATGGAAGGGAAGAACATCTGTTCTCTGTATTAAACATGACTTTAATCAGAACTGTGATTTTTAATTAACTTGATAAAGTAATTCTAAAGAGTAAATACTAGAGAGGAGCTAAGGAAATCTTGAAAAAGAAGACTAAGGGGGTGGATTTCCCTTCTAGGCAGTACGACCTTTAATGTTAGAATTATAAAACAGTATTGCGCCAGCATAGGCACACAGGCAAGTAGAGAAGTGAAATACGGGATCATTAATTATGTATTTTAAAACTTAGCACGTGATAACTTAATATTACAGATTGTTTAGAAGGTACGAAATATTAAAAATTAGTGGCCAGCCATGTTTAAAAATAAAAGTAAATTCCAGGTGGAAAAAAGAACCCATCAATAACATTGAAAGACAGACAGCAGATCTGATAAAAAGACATGCTTATGTAAATAAGGAGGATTTTTTTCTCCCATCAGATTAATAGATAACATGTATTCAGTCTCATTCAGCAAATGTTTGAGTGCACACCATGGGGACTCCCATGAAGAGCCCTAATGGTGCATTTACTCTGACTCAGCAGTTCTGCTTTTAGGAATATATACTTTTTAAAAAATTGTGTATTTATGAAGGATATTTATCAAACTGATATTTATAAAAGCAAGAAAAATGAAAATAACCTTAAATGCCCAACAATATAAAATAACAATAAACAATGTTGTGTATTTATACAATGACATATTCTGCAGATAGTTTAAGTTCCAAGGCAAATCCTGATGACATTTTTATTAAATTACATTAAATTTTTAGATTATTTTGTGGAAAACTATCATCTTTACCACACTGAGTCTCCCTGTCCTTGAGTATGGACTATAATTATGTAAGAATACTTTATATTCTTCAATAAAGATATGTTTTCCTACTCATAATTTTTCTTTCTTTTTATAAATGATATATATATTTTTAACTTTCACTTCCTAGTTATTACTGCTGGTATGTGGAAAGATAATATTCATATTCTAACACTAAGCAGTCTTACTGAATTTTTTAAATATTTCATCTGTATACAGTCATTAATGGCTTTTCTTTCTTTCCTAATCCTTATTTATTACTTTCCTCATGTCTTTTGCACTGGCTCAGAACATCAGTATACAGTGTTGCATAGAGGTGATAATAGTGTTTGCCTTTGTCGATTACATTAAGGGAACTATATGAAAGGTTTTTATCATTGTGGAATGTGCCTCATGAGTTTTTGGTAGATGTTCTTTATGAAGAGTTATTTTTAATAATGATGAGTTAAATTTTACTGAATACTTTTTCTGCATGTATTATTTTTTCTTCCTTAATCAGTTAATGGGGTAAATTACTTGAGAAAAATCTATTAAATTGTCCTCTGATTTCTCAATCAATTATACTGTCTTTGTCTGGTTTTGGTATTATGGTTATACCAGCTTTATAAAATAAGTTTGGGAGTTTTCCCTCTTTTCTGCTCTCTAGAACTTTGTATAAAATGGAGCTTGTTTGTTTCTTGAAATTTAGTAGTATTGGTTTCCAAAACTGGGCCTGATGTTTAGGGCTTTGCAGGTAGATTCTTAGTACTAATTAAATGTTCTTATTATAGGTCCATGCAGATTTCCTGCTTTACACATAAGCATAAAAATGGTAGTGTTGATAGCTGATAAAGTTTATCACAAGTCTTTAGTTTTCTTAAGTTGTAATTTCCAAGACTCTGTTCTTTTCATCGGGTTTTCCATTTCTTCATTCAATTTTTTGGTAATACTGTTCATTTTATTCTTAAGATTTTTTGAGATATAATGTACAGATAGTAAAATGCACAAATCTTAAGCGTTTTTAGCTCAGTGAACTGACGCTTGCCCCTTTCAAAATAGCATGCCACCTAAAAAAAATTGTCTTTTTAAAAATATTTGTTTATTTATTATAGAGAGTGGGCGAAGGGAGGGAGAAAGAAAGGGAGAGAAACATCAACCTGAGAGAGAGACCTCGATCACTTGCCTCTTGTACACGCCCCTGCCGGGGACTGAACCCACAGCCTAGTCTGTGTCCTGACTGGGAATCGAAAGGGCAACCATTCTGTTTTGAGGACAGTGCCCGAGTCACACAGGTCCCCGCCAAAAACATTATTCTTAATCACTGTAGATTATTTTGCCCATTTTTAACTTTATGTAAAAGCAATCACATGGTACATACTCTTTCACCTGCCATGTTTCACTCAACATTGTGTGTCATGAATGTTGTATATAAAAGTCATTCCTATGCATTGCTTAGTAACATTCTACTGTATGACTGCCACAGTTTATCTATCTACGTTATTGTTAATAGACATTCTAATCTATGTCTTTTAGGTCCAAAGTGTGCATTTCTGTTGTGTTATAGTGAGGAATGGAATTACTGGGTTATATTCTACATGTTTGGCTTTAGTAGATAATACCAGTTTTCCAGAGTACATGTACCAGTTTCTTGAAAGTAGCGTATCTGAATTGCATTTGCTCCATATCCTCACTAACAGTTGGTATTGTCAGGTTATTTTTTGGTCATTCAGAATGTGTGTATATACTGAAATCTTATCTTGGCTTTTATTTGCATATCCCTGATGACTAATGACACTGAGCACTTTGAGTTATTTGAATTCTGAATATAAGTCTCTTCTTGATGTTTGTATTACAAATACGTCTCACATTTTGAGGCTTTTTTTTTCTTACTTCATAATAGTGGGTTTTTGATGACCAGCCTGTTATTTTAATGAAGTCTGGCTTATCAATCTTTTATAGTTAATGTTTTGTGTGTTTGTGTGCCCTGTTTAAAGAAACCTTTAAAATTTTAGATATTTGTTATTTGAGCCCTAGCTAAAACTAATCAAGACAAAAATCTTTGGAAGTGAGGCCTAGATTTCTGTAGTTTTAAAAACAAGTAGGGTCATTTGGATGTGTAACCTGAATAAAGAATCCACTAGTTCAGTTGATAAAATTCAGTCTTCGACAGTTAAGTACCCAGCCTGCTTTGCTGCCTTGTTTCCTATTCTCTGTATGTATATACTAACTCCAGCCAAATGCAATGACCTGCTGTTATTACTCTGTCCTGTCTTTACCTTCTAATCTCGCTTTTCCTGTATTCCCAGATACTATAAAATGTATTCCCTTACAACTTTCAAGTTTTGCTTTCTTTCCCACAGTTCTTGCTTAAGCTTAAAGAAATGTCTTTCTCAGAATCATCTTAGAAATAATTTGTGCCTCTCCTGTAGCATTTAGAATACGTGGCATTAATTTATCCTTACTCTTATATGTATCTTCTTTTCCCACCAGATAGTAAATTCCTTGAAGGGTGAGAAATATGATTTATCTATCTTTAGAATGGTGCCTTTACTCAATAAGTATTTTTGACAGAGAACTAAAGAAACACCTTTTCTTTACAAACACATGTTGTCACTTTTTTACTGCTGAATTTTTTCAACCAAAATCTTTTGATTTTGCAGAGTAAAATGAAAAAAATGAAGGAAAAATACAGAGATCAAGATGAAGAAGACCGTGAACTCATTATGAAATTGCTGGGGGTAAGTAATATCTAAAAACATTCTCTTCCTTTGCTTTTCAAGGGGCATCCAGACCCCTGCCTATTTATATATGCTAGGCATTCAGTACATTTTTGTTAACTAGTGATAATGTTAAGAATATTGAAATTAACTGTTTTTTTCCTCTGTGAATTGAAGTCTGCAGGTTCAAACAAAGAAGAAAAAGGGAAGAAGGGTAAGAAAGGAAAAACAAAGGATGAACCAGTGAAGAAGCAGCCCCAGAAATCTAGAGGTGGATTACGGGTCTTAGACAGCATAAAGAAAGAAACACCATCCCTTCAGGTTATAACTCATGAGGTACAAGGCTTGGCTATAGATGACCCACATGATGACAAGGTAAGGCTGCCACACACATGTGGACTTTTGCTGCTTAGTTAGGGTGACCAATCATCCTTGGGTTCCCAGGACATGGTACTTACCAGTGTCAAAACCAGAATGAGTAGTAACTTTGGAAAGTCACCCTAGAAATACGAACTGTAAGACCAAAATTCCAGACACCCATGTAAAAATGGTAGTGTTGATTGCTGATAAAGCTTATCACAGGTCTTTAGATAATAGTGAGTTTTCTGGACAGACTTTATTTGACTCTGATAGGAACTAAAAGTAAGACAGATAATTGGGATTGTCTTGAAGATGAGTATAAAATAAATTTGCACTTCTCGAGATTTTTCTATAGGAATATGTGCCGCAGTATCTTACATGATGTTGAGAGCGTTTACACAGTTAAAGTGCCAAGTGCCCTAGTAGCAAAACCAGTGATAAGTTAACATTTTTCTAGTTAAGATGGTTGCCTGATTGTTCTATCAACTGAATACAAACCTAGCCCTAAGTTTATCTTCTTGCATGAATGTATACAAGGTCTGTCCAAAAGGTATCCAGCCATGTAATACAAGGTCTGTCCAGAAAAAAAGTCCAGCCATTGCTAATACAATGAGAATGGTTTGTGTGACATTGATGTAAACTGGCAGCCAAGGAGAGTGGACTGGAATGTGCATACGTGAACAATGACAGCTTCACTATGCTAGTCAGTGGGGGCAGTAAACACCATAGAGTGGACATGTGTCTTGTGTGGCCGTCACATTCAAAATAAGCAAGTAGAGCAACAAATCTGCATCATATTTTGCATTAAGCTTGAACATTCCTCCACGGAAAATATTTGGATAACTCAGAAGGCTTTCGGGGACAGTGCAATGAGTGCAGCACAAATAAAAGTGTGGCACAAACGCTTCAAAGATGGTTGAGAATCTGTTGAAAGTGATCCACATTCTGGAAGGCCTGCCACAAGCAGAACACCTGAGAATGTTGAACAGGTACGGGCTGCAGTCAACAAAGATGGGCAGTTGACAGTGCGAGAACTAGACGCTGATTTGGGGATTGCAGCCACAAGACTTTGGCGCAGGATCTTGGCATGAAACGTGTCGTGGCATTCATTCCACAACTTCTGCTACCAGAACAAAAGGACCATCTTGCTACAGTTGCTAATGATACTGGGAAACCTGGGCATCATAGCATATGGCTGGATACTTTCTGGACAGGCCTAGTATGAAAAATAGAGGCTTTTTTAACAAGATACAAGAAACATTGTACGTAGGACAATGACGCCTCAGTCCCCTTCAAAGTAGGCACCTTGGGACCTCACGCGGTTCTGCCATTTGCCATCAGCTGCCCCATCATATTTTCCTGAATCTCATCAATGGTCTGAAACCTCTTCCCTTTCAAAGGTGATTTCAGTTGCGGGAAAAGCCAGAAGTCACAGGGCACCAAATCTGGGCTGTAGGGGGGCTGAGTCACCTGGGCAATTTGATGTTTTGCCAGAAATCTCTGCACAAGACACAATGCATGAGTGGGCACATTGCCATGACGAAGCAGCCAGTCAACAGTTGTCCATGGCTGTGACCTTCTGGATCATCCGAATAGTTTCGCAGGAAATATTCAAGCTTAACACAAAATCTGATGCAGATTCATTGCTCTACTCAGTCATTTTTAATGCGATGGCCACACAGTACCCATGCTCAGTCGGTGGCATCTACTGCCCCAACTGACTAGTAGAGTGAAGTCGTCATTGTTCACACATGTGCATTCCAGTCCACTCTTCTTGGCTGCCAGGTTACATGGATGTCCTGCAAACCATTCTCGTTGTATTAACAATGGCTGGACTTTTTCTGCACATACCTCATCATACCTCTTGAAATTCTGAGCAAAGAGCTTGTTTTTTAAATTTGTAAAAATTTTTGATTCAGCCTGTGTTTTCACATCGGTTATAATCGTGTGCTCTGTTGCATGCAGGTAATGCTCATGGGGATTCTAAATGTTCTGCTGTTTTCTTTTTCTCTGCTGAACAGTGTTGTTGTTTAGTGATATTAAAATTCACTTTGGTTCTCAAATTTTTACAGTGGTCACATGTTCATAATTCTGTAAACCCTAGACTCACAAGTATTCATTAAATGTGTTAATTTTGAATGTTCTTTCATGGATAGATTTTATCCAGATAAGGTTTTTAATATGAGCAAGCAAACAAAATTACCATTAATCTTATCTTAATATGTGAAAATTTATCCTAAAACTGTTCAACAGAGACTAAAATATAAAAGTCTGTTCACTGTATCCCCCGTTTTCTTTTTCCCTGGCAAATGCCTCAAACTTAGTTATCATTTTAAATTGTCCCTATAACAGTCACCACTGTTGCCTGTACTCAATGGCAGTGATTTTCAACTGGTGTGCCACAAGAATTTTTAAAACATGCAACACCTTACTGTTTAGTCAGGGGCACTGACCTCTTTTTCCCTTAGATTGTCAAATTAAAAAATGACAACAGCCAACACAATAGCTGTCTGGTATGAATGAGTCAAAGTTATACCTGGTTTTTGTTTTTTGTCAGATCAGCAAAAATTATATTTTTTGGTGTGCTGCAGAATCTTAGTAATTAGTTTGTGTGCCATGAGATGGAAACCATTGAAAATCACTGCTCTGTGGGAAAGTCTTTTTTTTAAACCTTGGAACAATCCTTTTTCTCTCTGACTGGCATTGCATCCTGAAATACTAGACACAACCTTGGAGGCCTTATCCCGTGGGTAAGATGTGACAGCCTTGTTAAATCACTGTTTCTTTTTCATAGTTTTTAATCATGTGGAATTTCAATTTAAGTTATAGCTGACTTTTAAATTTTTATGTTTGGAGCAGGAAGAGCAAGATCTGGATCAACAGGGAAATGAGGTATGATTTTGCGTCGGCGTTCCTACCATAGCATTCTGACTGCATTCCAGCCCCCAGAACCCATTTGACGCAGGTCCTAACTAACACTGAAAGACTGCCCTGGCTGGTGTGGCTCAGTGGATTGAGCTCTGGCCTGCAAACCAAAAGGTCGCCATTTCAGTTCCCAGTCAGGGCACATGCCTGGGTGGTAGGCCAAGTCCCAACTTGGGGGTGTGCGAGAGGCAACCACACAGTACTGTTTCTCTCCCGCTCTTCCTCCCTCTCTTCTTCCCTCCCTTTCTCGCTCTCTAGAATTAAATAAAATCTTTAAAAAAATAAAACAAAACTAAAAGGCTAAGATAAAACTCTGGAGTCAAACTTTCTGAGTTCAAATCCCGGCTTTGCTTCTTTGTGTCTGCTCCCTCATTTGAAGAGTGAGGATAATCATTGTCCCTAGTAGGAGAGAGTTGTTTTGAGAACTAAGGTAATATATGTCAAGTATTTAGAAAAGTTCATGGCACATATTAACACTACTTTAGCACCAAGCATTTTGTCTGTAAATTTATCCATGAAATAAATGTGGGCAACCTTGTAGGCAGCCCACCAAATGGGAAACTCTTAAGCCCTAGGAGTTCTCCTTAAGAAAAGGTGAGAGAAGGCTCTTCTAACCCAGAATTTCTCAACTTCAGCCCTGCGAATATTTTGAGATGGATAATTCTGTTGGGTGGGTAGCTGTCCCATCCTTGGTCTCTACCTACTACTAGATGCTAGTAGCACTCTATTCCCCGCCATATACACACACACTCCTCTCTCCCTGTTGTGACAACCAGAAATGTCTCCAGACATTGCCCAGTGTGTTCTAGGGGCAGAACCCCGTGGTTGAGATCCCCTGGTCCAAAGTATCAGTCCCATTCCAATGCAATGAATTTAAATCTATTTGTGGTCATTGTTGTGCTTCATTTGAATCTATAGGCATTTTCTGCAACTCAAGTAATACCCAACACATTTTCTCTTTCTCTTAAATGGGTTACAGATGCCTTTTTGAAAGTCATTATTCATATTTCTGATGCTAGCCAAAAAAACACCATTGGCTTTAAACTCTTGGAGCTGTAAAGCAGAGCTTCAGACTGTTTATCAATCAGAAAAGGATAAAAAATGTGTTGAGATACTAATTTGACAGGTTTTAAAAGTTTTCCTTTTTAGAATTGATGTAAATTACTATTGTTTGTTTCCCTTTTTAGGAAAATCTGTTTGACTCTCTGACAGGGCAGCCACATCCTGAAGATGTCCTACTGTTCGCCATTCCAATATGTGCCCCTTACACCACCATGACAAACTATAAGTAAGTCATCAGTGGTTTACTCAAAATAGTTGGCACAGTACTGATTTCTGAGTTGTTTTATAATCTCTCTTTAGTAACATACAATTTCTTTTTAAAGATACAAAGTGAAACTTACCCCCGGCGTTCAGAAAAAGGGAAAAGGTATTTAAATATTTTTCTTAAATAATGATTTTAAACATTTCTTGACCGAAGAAAAGTAGATTCTTCTATTTTCTATTTACAGCTGCAAAAACAGCCTTGAATAGTTTCATGCATTCCAAAGAAGCAACAGCAAGAGAAAAAGACTTATTCCGCAGCGTAAAGGTAAAGTGTTTCTCCAGAACTTTCTGAAGATTTGTGGTGCAGCCAAAAATGTTAGCAGTTACTTGCTATTTTTTGTTCTTTATTTAGTAGATACAAGCTGCAGCTACTATTTTGGTAGAAAATGCTGTCTTCCTAGAAGCAGTATAAAATAAGTAAAATCATTTCAGGTAAAAATTTTAGAAATGCTTGTCTGTTGATAGAAGAGGACACATAATTGTCATAAAAAGAAATACGATTAACCACATAGAATGCGAAGATATTCAGCAGTTCTTTTTTTTTAGGACACGGATTTATCAAGAAACATTCCTGGCAAAGTGAAAGTGTCTGCACCCAACCTTCTGAATGTAAAAAGGAAATAGCTGAGATAAAATCCTAAAATATATGAGAAGAGCCAATTTTATAGCCTTCTGGACTTTCAAAAATGAAAACACCATGTAACAAGACTTCTGCTTTTAAAAACGAACTAAATATTGCCTTGCTGTATTCACCAAAAGGATTTATTCTTGTTTTATTCCAGTTTTATAGAGAGGAGACACTGTCTATGATAGGGTTTCCTAAAATATTTGGGGACAGTTAAATGTTAATTGTATACATCTAGTTATTCTCCTACATATTCTTGGAATTCAGGAAGCTAATATTAAGTATTCATTTCATGTTGTAAAGTAACTGAATAGTGAAATGGCTCAGTTGCTTAGACTGTTCACTTGGTAGTCTCTACTATATGATGTCTAATGTATCTATGACAGCCAGTCCCAAGGTGTTTTTTTTTTCTTGTGGTGGTGGTGGTGGAGGTGATTGGAGGCACTTTAAACATTTTGGATTAAGACATGAAAACCCTAAGTATTGAAGGAGTCAGTTTTCTTCATCTTATGTTTGTCAAAAAGTATGTAAGACCAGATTTGAAATATAAATAATTCCCATGACTCAACTTAAGGAATAATACCGAGGAGAAATTGGTGTTGATCATTTCTGTGCATTTATATACCCTCCCTTTTCACCTTAATTTCTTTCTTGTAATCTCATTCAGATCTGTACCATCTAATTTTTTATCTTTAGTAGGTATCAATAGCATGTAATCAGAAGTGCACTTTTAGGCTTCCCATGAAAGACCCCAGACCCAGCTGTCTTATGTCTCCTAACAGAATGGAGGATAAAATTATACCTTATTTCCATTCTTCTATGAGCTACAAAATTGTTACTTTTTAAATGATCAGACAACAGCTGCCTATAGTCAACATGACCACTTTCCCCAGACCCTATATGAAAGTCTTGAAGGTCAAAGCACTAAACAGCTGTTGGTCCTTCCTTTTTACCAGTTTCTCATTCCTACTGAGAATATTTTTCCACTTGAAATCAGTGTTTAAATAAACTTTATAATTTTGTAACCTTGTGTTGTAAATACAAAATAGACTATTCTTGCCATTTAAAACAATTTTAAAAAAGTAATTTGGGGTAGTGGACACACAATACAATGTACAGATGATGTGTTGTGGAATTGTGCACCTGAAACCTGTATAAATTTGTTAACCAGTATCACCCCAAAAAGGAAAAAAATAACTTTACCATTTTAAGTGGTAAGAATAATTAGTATAATGTTCCTACAGAGATGTGCCCTGAAGTTACCAAAAAGGAACTATATCCTTAGGGTAAAAAGCCCAGGTATTAACTATCCTTTGCTCTAATAAAAGACAGTTACAGGTGTTAAATACATTTATTTAGACACAAAAATAGGTTCTCTAGGTCATTCACATGCACATTAAAATCAAAAGGCTGCAGAACTACAACAATGCAGGTGACTATACAAACGATGCCACTCTCTGATGCTTGCAGAATGGCTGTCCATGCAAGGCGGTCAGAGGCTTTACCTCTGAAGCCTTAAGATCCAGAAGTGTTGTTACTACCAAACCTCTGATTAACACTGTGAAGTAAGTGTTTCGGAAGGCAGTTCCACGAGTTGGCTAACATTTCTTTAAAGCAAATGACTGCTTCTAAGCTTAGCCTGAAAGTGAACAAGAGGAAAACAATTTCACTTTACTGTTTAGAAGTACATTCACTTGAAGAACTATTAAAATAAAAAGAAACTATTTTTTTTAAAGATTTTCATAGGAAAATACAACTGGTTAGTTATATCAATGAAGGCTTGTTAGTGCCCTTAAAAAGTTACTTGCCTTACAAGAGATTTTGGCTGAACTGAAAATGTGAGTACTTCATTACTGTGTGCCTGAAAAATAGATAAGAACACATTAAAAAGCAAGCCCTTCACAAATAAGTTTCAGCAATATTATGAAGTGTTCTTTCACAGAAGGTCATATACTTACAGCTCTGTGATGGACAAGAAGGTTATTGGCACACCCGCCAAAAACAATCACTTCTCCTTCATCACTGGCACAAGCTGTATGCCATAACCTACATTTAAAACAAGAGCCTGAGTTTGAAGTCACCCAAAACACCACAGAACAGAACTGATTTAATAAAGACTGAGCTCTTTAGTTCAGACCAACATCAAGGTGAGAAGCAATTTCCTTAAGGAAAAGTAGCCCAAAGGTAGAAAAATCAGTGTCTGTTCTGTCTGGATGTTAGCATTTTCTTTCTGGTCCAGACCTAAGAAGCAGTGAGGGGTCTGAACTGAACAAACTGTTCTCTAGGTCTTTGTTAGCAATAAAAATCTTATGGGAGATGACTGGTATATGGCCTCTCCTTCCTCTTTTCACAGGCTGGGCCAGCTGGCCTTACACAAAACATCTGAAAGATGCTGAATCTGCCTGAGTAAACAGTGTACCTTAAGGCCTGGTAATTCAATGGAAAGAATATTTGTGCCAAATAAAGTCTGACTCTATTTAGGTTAGAGGCTTAGGAAAAATGAAGGCTGACATATCTAAAGATGCTTTGAACATGGTCTTTTTAACAATTCTTTAAGATTAGCAACAAATAACTCAGTGTTTAACAGTCTCTTCTTTTTTGATGGTTTGACTTCTTTTGTTTTGCGGTGCTACTGAAAATCTAATTGAGACTTACTGATTTTTGTTCCTGTATATTCTTTAAGGTTTTGAAATTCTCTCCAGTTCCTTTTTCTTTTTTCAATGACTGATTTAGATACAGTTCAATTCACTTGGGTAAAGAGCTTGATTATAAATGTTAACTAGCTCAGTAATTTGTTGATAAAGGAAGTAAAAAATTGAAATCCAGCCCTATTTTTCACAGAGATGATGGAAAATTAAGCATCTGATACTACGATGACTTTTTTTTTCTTTCAAAAAGTATATTAAACCTTAGTGAATGCTAGGGTATTTTATTAGAAGAGTGATGGATTTAATGCAGCCAAAATTTCCTCATTCTGTCTTGTACACCTCCATGGACTTCATTAGTTTAGTATAAGAATTACCTTTTTAAATAGTTCATACCTTGGTCTGTCGGCATAGGGATGATTAAACTGTATCCATTCATTTTTACTGAGGCAGTAAATCCAGGCATCACCTGGTTGAAACAGAAAAAAAGAACTGTGAAGTACGTTATTCTGTCAACGTAACATTGATATTTAGAGGGCACAGCTTTAGCAAGAAAGGTAATAAATCAGATTTGTAAGTAGATACAGAAAGTGTATTTCCTTTTTTTTTTCTGCAGTTAACCAAGTGAGCCCTTTGCATGTTACAGCCCCTCAGCAGGGCCTGTAGTGTTCCCGGTCATTTCTTTACAGAGTGGACATATGTCATAGTATGAGAACTACAGGGATATGTTACAGGATCAAAATTAATAGCAAACCTTCAACCAACCCTATAGCCTTGATACATCTAATAAAATAGACTTTTCCAAACTATGCATATATTATTATATAAGAACGATAGATAGTGATTTCTTATATTTTTAAAGGACTTACTAAGTGGCTGTTTATCAGTGGTAAATCCTCCAAAGAGAAAGAGATGGTCTGAGGAAACTGGTGTGAGTGAGTGCCAGGATCGGCCGACTGGGCACATGCCTTGTGGAATCCTGAAAATAATAGCTATGTTAGAATGTTGACATCTCAAAGCAGAGAAATACTGAACTTCTCTTTTAAAATTTATATGGAATTAAAGAAAAAAGAGACTTTAAATTTAAAAAGGCTGTTTGTTATTAACTACATGCTTTAGAATGAACTATTTTCATTTACAGTCAACTTTAGACCATTTCTTTTCAACAAACACTGAGCGCACACTATGTACCAAGCACATAGTTAATGGGAACATTAAAATTAAAAAATAAAATTCCTCCATTAAGGATCTAATGATCATGTTTATTTAAATTCGCAGTTACAGAAAGTTTAAGCAAATACATTATATAGTAATAATAGAAAATAAGGAAAAAGGCCATTGAAAATTTTTTGGAAAACTTTTCTAAATAATTATCCAATGTGATACCTACAATTCATTCCACTCCCATGCATCCAGATTAAGATAGTGAAGATCATTCATTCTAGCATCCTAAAAAAGGATAATTAAGTAGTTACCATTTTGAATAATTCAAAGCCAGTCACTGAAACTGTTTATAGACTCACTCGGTATCTGCCTCCAAACACAAAGCCTTTGTTTCCAATAGTTGCACAGGCATGGGCAGCACGAGGTGAAGGCGCTGTACCCTATGAGAGTCAGATAAGCAATTTAATAAGGAAACGAACTTTTTATAAGTACCAGAAAGAGTCTTGACACTTCAGTATACGAAAATACTCAAAATAACAGCTAATATGTTTCAGGTGCTGTGTTAAGTGCTTTGATTATTAATTCACTTAATCTTCATATGTTCTGTGGTTACAACGGTCACTGGCCAAGGATACTTGAATGGCAAACCACTTTCCACATAAGAATATACAAGACACTTGAGCTTTTAAGCTAAACTGCAAGAATTCTAGTCCTTGGAAAATAAGAAAGACGTCTGGCTCTTCTCCAGAAAACAGGAAGCATGAACTGTCCATCTTACACCACCTCCCAACTTCCCTTCTGTAAGTGGTCTTGCTTTAGTAATCCATCATTCTTCAGGAACTCACAGTAGTTATAGGCTGGCTCCAGATAAATGTTTCAATGTCTAAGACATGTACGTGATCATTCCATCCTCTTGGATGACTTGAATTCTACGGAAAATAATAAGAATCTCTGAGTTACTTTGCAATTACTTTGCAAATACTGTTTATATAATTATATAGCCTTGGTCAGATTAATGAAGCAAAACTACTTCAAACAATAAAACTACCAAACAAAATGCATTACTTCAGCATACTAAGGAGGCCATATGCAAATATGAAACTTCACTTACCCAAAAAGATGTTTCATCGAATTCAAAAGTTCCCAGTACTTTATCTTCAGGTAAATATCCATACCCTCCAAAAAAGATTAACCTATTAAAAAAACAATTTTAAAAACCCTAAATATTCAACTATCCATAGGTTAAGGTAAAAAGAGATTTTTCTACTTACTATGTTATGTGAGTTGAAAAGTATAATCATGTGAGTACGTGATTATCCAAAAATACTCGTAGTGATAGCTAATATGTCTCAGGTGCCATATTAAGTGCTTTGATGTATTAATACACTAATCCTCCTGTGCACTATGGTTACAACAGTTATTAGCTAAGGACACTTGAATGGCAAACCACGTCCCACGTAAAAACCCAAACCCGTAGTGTTGCTAACTCACTTGTTTTTATATACCCAGACACCAAGCTTGTCCTTTGATGACGGAGGCATTCCTTGGCATTCAATTTTTTCCCACTGTAATACTCTGTCTGTAGACCTTAAATCCAGCATGTAGAACTGTCAGAAGCAATGAGTTCAGTTAGATTTTTATGTGAAAGAAATTCAACCTTGGCATTTAATTTTGCTGTGATTAATAAGAATGTCATTTAATTCAGTAGTACTCAAAGTGTGACTACAGACTGGCTGCCCATCTGCAAAACTTACTGAATCTAAACAAGGAACTTGTGCCAGAATAAATTACCTAAGTCGTTAAGCATCCTGTTTAGTTCAGCTAATTTTTTTTTCCATAGCCACACTTTTTTGGTGAAGGAATAGAAATGTACTGGCTTACATTCTGTGCCCTTACATAGGCACTTGAGAGTTGTACTGATCTAATTTGTAGGTACCAGGATAGTATTACCAAAAAATCAGACTCAGCAATTTCACCTCCAAATTCAATTTAACAAACATGTCTTAAGTGCCTACTCAACTCTAGAAGTTAAGGACAAATCCTAAAATAGTAAGTGTCGGTCTGTCTTTAAGGGTCATTCACATCGAGGCACTTGAACAAATCTGACTGCTCCTAAGCTTCCGTGTGATCAGACTGAACGCCCTCAGCCCCAGCCACTAGACAGACTAACGCCTGCCATTTCTCTGACCGCCCTGAAAGCTGCAGCTTCTTTCCCAAGCTTCCTCACATTGAGTCAAAATTATTTTTCTCCTCCTCAACCCTGACAAATACTGATACTGGCTCAACTACAGCATATTGAGTGCCTCACAAAATCTTTCAGGCATACAACCCTTCCTTCGCACAAAATCTTTAAGTAAGAGCATAAAATCAAAGCAAAAATGGAGCTACGCTTGTTAAAATAGTGGTGGAAGGGGCGATCCGGAGCCACCCAACACCATCATGTGCCTCCCACGGGGTCCAGAGCTCCTAGGGGCTCAGCTTAAACTGCCTCAGCCACATGCTCCACCTCGATTGCGCCACTTGGCATTTGCACGAACACGCCTGCTCACGCGCGCCTCTGCGTCACAAGACCCGTCCTTGGCTGCCCCTTTGAACTGTGTTCTTCATTTCAAGCATCACCTCTTGGGTGAAAACTTTACTTTTTCTCTTCCTCCATCTTACCAAACTCAACGTCAGGGATTATTTTTCAGATTCAAAAATATTTACTGAGCTATTACTACGAGCCAGGCTCTGTGTATCTCTGTACCATATGCTACTGAAATCATTTACTTACAATACGTGTCCCTCTAGAATGTGAGCTCCAGGAATCGCAGGACTGCATGCCACTTGTCTGTGTCTCCAGTGTCTACCAGTGCTCAGCAAATAAGGTGCCCCCTAACTTGCCCAATAAACGAATTTGTAAGAGTTTACCTATATCATATGCACCTTTCTGACTTCATTTCTCTCTTACTGACCTGAAAGAACAACTGATATCTTTCCTATTTTGGAAAAAACATGAACAAAGTCTAAACGGCTGTATCTCACGGTGCCAGATCATAGGAATGTTAGTATATAAAATGTTGTTGGTGTTAATTTATCCTTATGGCTTTCATGGTGGCCTGTTAATTTTTACTCTGTCCCCCACGATTACTTCATTTTCATCTAATTTACTGTTACTCATCTAACAATCCAGGTTTCTAAAAGAGCAAGTAGCTGCAAAGAACACAAAAACAACCTAGGAAGTTATTGCACACGGGTTACCTATCAAAGGTGATTTTATAAAATGCCTAGGTAAATACAGACTGGCAGAGAAAACTCTAAAATGCACATTCATACCATAATGAAGTGCACTTTTTAACTGGGACAGGAATAACTATGGGCTACCTTAAAAGTCTAAAGTTGTCTGAAAAAGAATAAAACTGCCTTGAACGAGAGTCCTTATCAACACTCACCTTATTCGTATTGCCTCTTGAGTGGTGTCCTCCAAACAAGTACAGCACCCTGTCTACGCACACAGCACAGCTTCCTGACATCGAAGGAGGAACGTCGCCTTCAGTGTTAATTTTTTTCCTGAGGGAGGAAAAGCAATGCAAATAAGCCTCTGAAATGGGGAATGCAAAAATGTTTTTATTTTTCTTCTATTCCCACAATAAAGGAAAAAAAGTGAACAGGCTAATTTGATCATGTTTAGGGTCTCGTCTGGCTGTAAAATTTATTAAAAGAAGGAGCTCTTCCCTCTTCTTTCCACAGGCTACGCCAGCTGCTCCCGCACAGAGGCAGAATGAACTCACTGAAAAGCCTCCAGGTTACATTATTCTGGGACCATAACATTTTATGTTTTTCAGACTGAATTGCTTTTTACATGGTAAATGTCCAAAAGTAGTTTTTTGTTTTTGAGTCAGCCAGGAAAACTTCCCCCATCCCAGTCCTGACAGATTAATTCAGTAGCTGTATTCAGTCACCATGAGCCATTCAGATGAATCTGACTGAGGCCTTATGTAATCCTGCAGACACTTAGGTAGTATTTGCTATAGGCCAGGAACTCCTCTGAGTGCTTTGCATGTTTGAACACATTCTGAATTTGAAAATGAAGCTGAATCAAAACTCATTAAGAAACAGAAGATTCAGAATATTAATAGGTCACTTGAGGTCTTCTCATAATATCACTTTATACTAAGGTTTTAAGTTTTAGTAGGCTTTTTTTTGTTTTAATTATAGGGCTGATTTAAAAAATAATTCTGTACTAAAGAAATATTATTATAAAGTTCCAATTTTCTAGAAAAAAGATGGGTAAACAGCTCAGAAAAACACATTAGCTATGTACAGAAATAATCCTATTTTTAGTTTAACTCAAATCAAACGGGGATACTATTCAAATTCTGAGATCTAGAGTATGTTTAGTATTTGTACAGCACAAAGCTCTCACAGTGCAAACCATGGGGGAAGACTACTTAATAAAGCCTCAAAAATGGCTGACCTAGCCTTCTGAGAATCACATTAATTCTACCAAGGACAGACTCCTGAGTACCACTGTTAAGATACTAGCAAAAGATCCTTTCAGAATGGCCCCAGTCTGAATGGAAAGTAAATTTAAGTTTTGTTTTTTAAACAAAACACTATTTCAAAGAGACTTGCGGAGAAAATTTTATGTTAGAGCTCATTAAAACAGAATACCACCTTCTAGTAGATACAATCTATAACTTCTCATTCAAGATACCATGTAACAAAAGATACAACATCTTAAAAAATAACATATGTGATACTTCCAAAGAGATGCTAGGCCAAACTAGCCAAACACTGTTTTCTTTTTCTTTGCAACAGTATTTGAATGTTTCCCCCTTATAAATGTTACCATCTTGCAGTCTCCATGTTGTAGATCCACAGTTCTTCTCTAGGCAGATAGAAGTCATACAATCCTCTGAGTTGGTTACTCTAAGAACCAAAAAGAAAATTGCAAATATAAAAAATGGTATTTTAAGGAGGCACTACTGTATATTTTTGTATCTACTCTGAGATGCTGAAAGATATGTAAAAATTAAATAGGTCCAATAAGTCCATCAAATGCACATTCCTTTCCACCACATGCCACATACTCAAGGTAATGCTTACTGTAGACACCTCTTACTTCAAATTTTTGATAGAGTGGTTGCAATGGTGCAGAAAGTTAAGAGACCACCAGGAAATCTCCAAGGCCACTTGACCCAGAACAGACCATGTAGCAAATGTAAGTTACGTGACTTCAGGAGAGATTACCTGTGCCACGGTGAGCAGACTGAAGAAAGGTCTACCCTTTAATTCCTCACCCACTCTGACATGTGATGTATAGTTTTTCTAGCCATTCTTTCCTTTGACCCATTCATTCTCTACCAAGATACAGAGGGGATAGCACTGCAAATATATAAGTCCTTTTGAAACTTTTAAGTTCCTTGTTCTGCTCCATTTCCCTTCAGGTAATAATTCTTAGACTCAGTATACCATAGACTAAGTGTAGATTTAAGTGTATACTAGAACTAGCCTACAGCTACCCATGGATTGCTTTATTTTAACCCTCACAACGATCCTTAAAAATAGTTGGTATTTCAAGAAAACAGGTTTTTTAGAGAGGTAAGCAATTTGCCAGGTTACTTAGCGAGTAATGGCAGAACCAAGATTTCAGCCTCCTTTCCCTGAATTTGTAACTTCAACTGCTGCTCAACCTCTCCAACCTTTGAACTGGCCACTTTCTGAACAGTGTCAGCATACAGGAAGCAATTGCAGTTCACTGAGAATGTGTGTCAGAGTCTAATAAGCTTGAGTATCATACAGGAATAGAGCACCTGGTCATGTAAATATTTTGCTTTCCACTCCACCACCTCTGAAGGGAAAGGCTAGAAGATAGCAGGCAGAATCCAAGAAGATCAGCCTGGTCTAGGGAGGAAAACTGACCACTGAGTAGGAAGCTAAGTTTCATTGCCTTCAAAACAATCCTCAAGGGCTTCCTGTGCCTACTCTCACGATTCTAACCAAAATGTGGATAGCCTGTCTTTGAACCACCCCCACCGGATGCCCAAATAAAAGTCCCATTCCCTCAGTGCTGCTGATTTTTTACAAACATAATTTTGAATATAGTAGTTTAGACTGAAGTATGATTGACCAACAGGTTTACTTTTCTCCTTAGGAATTCTTTACATTTCAGTAAGGATCACCACGTACCTACCCTCTTCCTCTTAACCAGTATCCTCTAAATACCTATTCATTGGAGGCTGAGGAAAACACAAATTAAGATTTAAAAAAACCCAAAACACTTTTGTGGTAAAAACTACATAAAGTAACCAGGACAGCTATGGCACTTTGTTCTGCCTATCTCCTGGGAGTCATCTCAAAAGTGTTCAACTATGGTCAGGTCAACTGTACCATGAGCTGAAACTTACCACCAGAGTCACAAAGCAAGTCATTCAAAGCACAGGTGTAGTGGACTAGATTTCAAGCAAATACTGGAGGGAGGAGATTATTTTTAAGAAGAAAAGGGACTATAAAGAATATTTTTGGTAGGAATAGATTAAAGCCAACCAAACAAATGAAGTGAGACAATTCTAGAATGTGGAGTGTTATTGGGAAGTTCTAAAAAGCAAAAGAGCCAGAGAACTAGTGGTCAAGGGACAAATAGCAGACACTTGGGGTAGAGTCCCCATGCACAGGTGGAAAAGAAATGCAACTGGCTCTGAACTGGTAACTAATTACATTATCATTAGGAGTCAAGGAGCTGTTGATGTTTTGGTTACTGGTGGAGCTTTTCCATTAACTTTGTTAATACAGGTGTCTTCTGAAAATTTTAAGCCCTTTCTCAGCTGAAACCAAAAGGAAAATAGCCTTAAAGTATTCAAACAGTGCGATGGCCATCTGCCCAAGGTGTAGCTGGTCTCCGGAACAGGCGGGAAGGTTGAATGTGGCCAACAGCACCGGTGGGCCACATGACCTCGGCTCCACAGGTGGACCCAACAGAGTTAAGAGTGACATCACACATCTTCACCTCTTAGGCACACCCCCAACTTTTTAAATAAAAACAGAGCTAGTCCTCAGGCATCGCCCAACGTGCCCTCCCCAAAATATCGCTCCGAGGTCACAGAGCACTCCGGGTGCCTTGAGCACAGGGCTGGGTGTGGAGGAGGGGGGTAGGGAGGACTGGGGTGGGGGAGAGCGCGCTGTGAGAGCAGGGCTTGGGGGTGACAGCAGCCCACGGGCGTCAGACTGGTCGGGGGGACTCGTGAGAAGATTCCCACGCGCAAAAAGAACAACGATGAGCAGAGTCGGGACGTGGGGGGCGCGGGAGGCGGCCAATCTGGCCGCCCGCCCGGCCCGCCACCAGGACCCAGGTGACACCAAGCGACCCCCACCACGGCCGGGCCACCCACTGACCTTGTAGCCGCCCCAGACGAACATGTGGCGCCCGTCGCTGACGGCTACGTGGCCGCTGCGCTCGGCGGGGCAGGTGAGCTCCATGGACTCATAGCCGTCGTAGGCTGGTCCTGGCACGTTGTCCGCCCGCTGATCCTCGTTCCCATCAGCCATCTTGAGGCTACACTTTTGTCCACCAACAATCCCCACTGCTGCCCGAGAGGGAGAAAGAGACAAAGGAAAAGGGAGAAAGAAACGAACGGTGGCGAAAGGGACAAAGTGGAGGCCACTCCCTCGCCGCCGGCGCGTGCACCGCCCAGCCCCCTTGGAGGACGGCCCCTCGGCTGCAGGGCGGTGCTGTCCAGGTCACGGGCTGGGCAGCGAGGGCCGGGGCAGGCAAAGGGTCCAGGGAGGGCAGGCACCAGCGTGTAGCCTGTCCGCCCCGCCCCCAGTTCGCCTCACGCCACCCACTGCTCTTGTTTACGCCGCGTCCGGAACCGCCCGTTCTGCCAACGCCGCCTGCTGGGCTCCGGAAGCGCGGCCTGCACTCAGCGACCCGAGCGCCCTGTCCGCCCGCTGCCGAGCTGCTCCGCCCAGACCTGGGCCCTGGATCTGTGAAGGCGAGTTCCGCACCCGCCGAACCTCCAAGCCCTGCCGGTGCTGCCAGGATATGCTGGGTTGTAGCCAAAGGGGTGTTGAAATGGCCCAGCTGGTGTGCTTCTGGTCTCACGTGCCCTGGTTTCCTCTGGACATATGGAGAGCGCCTGCCCCTCTGTGGCCGCCGATCCGGCGCCCGGGGTGCGTGAACAGGCTGCGGGCTGCGGGCTGCGGGCTCGGGGCTGCGGGCTGCGGGCTCCGGGCCACTCGCCGCCATCCACCCGCTCAGCTCTTCTGGTTCAGCAGAGATCTTGATTTAGTGTACCCGCCACCCAGACAGTACATACTACCCAGAAAATTATTGTCTTAGTGAGTTTATATTAGTTTTCCTCACGCATACATATATATAAATAATGTACTGGTGAAAACATCACTTTGTGCCTGTGCTGACAGTATGAAGTTCTAAAGAATATTTTAAGCTTCTATCGAAAGGCTAATACTTTTTGAAAGACGTTTGTGCAAAAACACTATTTGAAAAAATGTACACTAATTTCGATGTGCTATTTTTAGTATATCATACTAAAAACTAATAACAAAGAATCCTTCCTGACAACTGGAAGGATATCCTGAGACATAATAAATATGGTCAGAAATTCTTTTTCCTTAAGAACCAGACTGGAGACCTATTTTGTGAACCACCTGAACAAAGCCTAGAATCATCTTTCAAACCGATGCGCTGTAAGGGCGAATTCAGAGCTAATGTTGGGAGGCTGTCGCTGCCTTGGGCTCCTATACCGTGGAGGTCTACAGTGCAGAGGCTGGTAGTAAGCCATCAGCTGGTGAGAAGTGAGGAATGAATACTGCTTGGCTATCAAACTTCAAAACCGGCTTTGCTGGCCCTCAGAATTTCTCTATCTTCTAATAGCAGGAGAGCCTTGGTTTAAGCCAAGTTATAGAAATTGAAGGTGAAGATAAGAATTCCCTACCACTCCCACTATGGGGCTACCTCAAGACATAATTTTTGGAGAAGCACAGTATATTAGGTTAAGTATAGCAACAGTTACATGTACCATAGATAATACAATGTATAGATTTTCATTCTCTTGAAGCCTAAACATTGGTGTGTATTTGAGGAGCTAATCCAACTTTTAATGTTCTACGTAAACCATTTAAAAACAGAAGTGCTTTTCTAAGAGGCTAGAAAAGGCATTCATAGAATCCAGAAGCCATTTTAAAAAGTGTTCATTCCACTCAATGTCACCTATCACTATCCGGTAAGTTTTGATATTTTCCCCTTAAATATGAAATGCTGATACTGAAACTTGTTGTAACAAAAAATTACTTATAAGATGTATATTACCTGAGATTCACTTTCTAAATCTGTTATTCAGCCTAAAAATAGTAAGAAAAAATGAAAATTTACACTGAAATATTGTTTGTACATGCAACACTAAAGACTGGTTCACATTAACAAAACTGAGAAAATAGTAAATCTACATAGTTTGTATAATAAATAAAATGTAAACAAAGTATTTCAATACATAAATAGAAGCTGTACACATCCAAAATAGGATATATATATAAAATATATCTCTAAAACGTAATGAGATACTACAAACTACTATAATTTTCATTATAAATTACATATATATTTCAATATTTTCTCTCACATTTTAAATTTCAGATATAATTTGCATGGTAGTATTGTGGAGAGTAATTTTATACACCAAGCCTTTTAGTAATACATTGTTATTCAATGGAAGGATATGGCTGATAAAATGAACAATTTCTTAATTATGGCAAAAGTACTCTTAATATAAAGATATAGTGTTTTATTTCTGTACAGGAGGTTAACACGGAAGATAAATGGGAAGATAACATATTTTCAATACCCTTAAAGCATCAACTTTGTAGAACGGGGTGGGCCAAATTGAGGGGTTTCAATAGATGGCAAATTACTGTATTACCATTCCGTTCCGTTATTTATGAAAATTACTTTAGAAGCACTCTTCCAAGGCAAAATGTATTTTAATATGTCTCAAAAGTTAATAAATGTACTGCTTCTCAATAATTCAAAGCCTGTATAACAAATAAACCTCCATTTTAGAAACGCCAAAAAATGGTGTGTGTGTGTGTGTGTGTGTGTGTGTGTGTGTGTGTATTTGGACAAACTAATAAATTTGGGCTAACAGCAAACAACTGAATACATTTATTTCCCTACTCAAATAAAGGTTGAAGAAAACTTGCAAAAAGAAAGCGGAAAAACCGCGACGATGCGCCAGACGGCTCTCCTAGACGAGCGCTGAAAGGGCAGCCGTCCGACATTCAATGCTGTGCCGGCGTTTGCCTATTTTATAATTTGGCCAGCTGCATCGGTTACTTAAGGAGATGTTATTTAAATAACTGAGTTATTTAATGAGAAGATTTAGGTTATTTTAAAGTGACCTGAGAACATCTATTCTTTCTAAAAGTTGATAGGTAGTGTTTTTATATATCATTATCACTAATTTATATATCATTATGATTTCTAAAGTCCTCGGATAATTTCTTATTCTCCTCAGATTTGTATCATCTTCCCAGTAATGAGCACACAATGAGTTAAAATCTCCTACAATTGTACTTACTTTCAGAAAGTATATTTTTTTCTGCAGCTTATAAGGAAACTATTTTAGAAATATAAATTAATCTGCCATTAACACCTCATTCCCATATATCCCACGCCATGTAATCAGTTTAGCATAGCATTTTTGCTTCAAATTTTATCTTCTAAAGAAAGCCTCCAATTTGGGATATAAATATACAGTCTGATTTAAACGTTTAAACACAGTAAATATAGAGAGCATTTAACAACTTAATTCCTACTGATCCGCCGATACTTATTTTCTGTTTCTTCTTTTTGGGTTTGTTCATCTCGGTGCTTAGCTGCAGTCCAAAATGTGATTTTTTTAAGTACTTGTTGCAGAAGTTTAGGAGGTAATAAAGATATTTGACTTTCTAAAATTATAGCATTTTTACCAATGCAGTCAAGGCATGACCTATAAACAAAACATAACAGAATTATTCATTTTTAAGTGATAAAGTATAAATAGGTAAGTTTCTTAAAAATAAAAATCATTATAAAGCTTTTACATAATAATGTATTTTCTTTGCATTGTTTTGAACATGATAGGATATATGTTCTTTCCAGAGCACTGCAATAACTGCATACTTTTATAGCACAGGGACTGAATCTGACCAAAATCCAACAGAAACAGAAATTACAACTTAATATGCATAATATTCTTTAAGGAAAAAAGTTTCAGACTTAATTTCAAAGCAGGCAGGTTAGTCTGTATTAGACCCTTTCTCACCTATCCTTAGAGCCCAGTACCTATTTACTCTGGCTTTTTCTTCCATCACTCCAAGATAAAGCATCTGACATCCATTTTCACATGACAAGACACCCCTTACTCAGGGACTCTCCAGTAAGTCTGGATATTTGGCAGGGAGTCCCATTAGCTGCCTGGACTGGGGGATCCTGGGGTGCGGATTTGGAGACTCCCTGGCAGCTGCCAAGTGATTTCACCTGGGGACTCTCCTCTTGGCACCTCCCGTTGTCTTCACAGTTAATTGAATCGTTGTGCTTTCTGGTTCAGGTTACAATCCTAGGCCATGACTTAGATCATCAGGAATTAAGATGCCTTCTGGTTTACAGAGCTCCGTCTGGTGAAAAAGCATCTTCTGGTTTAATTAAGGTGCAGTCTGGTTATTGACATTACAGAGCTCTGTCTGGTCAAATGGGGGGAATTCCTCAGTTCTGGGAAACAGCACTTTGGGGCAGTTGTGGCTGATTGGTTGACCTATGCTTATAGACCTATGACTAAAAAGAAAGTGCTTTTTATTGTAATACTGCTTGGCTTATGTATGGTATGATCTAGACTCAAGAGAGCACTGGCTACTGGATGGGTCTTTAAATTACTGTGTTATACTGCAACTAGAGTTGTTTTGTCAATGATCAAGGAAATGGGACAAAATGCCTTACTTAGAAACTTTCATGACTTTATATAATCAGGATGCAGGATTAAAAGGAAATAGATTAATAGTCCAGAGAAAAGGGAATTTGTCTTTGAAAGCAGGAGCTCAGAGGAGAGGGCCCAGGAAGATTTAGATATTAAGGCTGCTGTGAGCACGGTCAGGGTTCCCACAGCCCTTCCAGCCCTGGGGGATCTTCCTCCTTACTCAGCAGAGGGAACTTGGGGAAAGTGAGCCTGAACTTGTCTCACCCTCTCAAACCTGTCAAGAAAGCAAATTCGGTGGAGGAAAAGCCCCTACCAGGACCAGGGCAATACCTTGTGAAAACCTCCAGCAGGAGTAGGGCCAGAGGGCCCGCTCGCTGGACATTATTGGGCACACACTCTGTTTTCTACATCAGATCTATCAAACTGGAAAACGTCTGAAAGGACCGCAGTGTATCTCTTTAGAATGGATGAAGGAGTGCAACCAGGCTTTTGAGTCCCTGAAGGTGCACCTACACCAGCCTTGGGGCTTCCAAACCTACTAAAGCCCTCTGAGTTATACATTCACAAAAGGCAGGACATGGCTCTACAAGTCCTCATCCAAATGCTTAGTGACATTTCACAACTTATCACTTACTTGTCAAGGAAACTAGATCACATCGTCCACGGGTGGCCAGCCTGCTCAAAAGCCACCTGCGAGCTCTTACAGAAAGCTGAAAATTTGTCTTGGGACAGCCTATCACCATTTATGTGCCCCAGCAAGTGTTGAGCCTGCTGGAGCAACAGGGAAATGTGTGGCTCGCTGCTGGAAGAATGGGCAGGCACCAAGCCATTCTTCTTGACAATCCCAACAGTTCCCTCAAAACTGTGAGTTAAATCCTGCCTCTCTTCGCCCAGAGTCTGACTCAGCTGTGCTAACACATGACTGTGCTGAGATAACTGACGAAGTTTATTCTAGCAGAATTGACCTATAGGACCATACTCTAGAAGAGGCAGACCGGACTCTGCATGCAGATGGAAGCACGTATATGGACAAAGGAAACAGAAAGTCTGGGAATGTAGTTGTGATTCTTGAAGGAATTGCAGAGGCCGAGACCTTGCCGCTGGGAACCTCTGCTCAGAAAGCTGAACTGACTGTCTTGATGAGGGCACTGGACTTGTCACATGAAAAGACAGTGAATGTGTATACTGACTCAAGGTATGCTTTCCTAATTTTGCAATCACATGGTTCCATCTGGAAGGAAAAAAGAACTTTTAACCTCCAATAAAAAGGAGATTAAGCATGCAGCAGAAATTTTTTAATTATTAGAGGCTGTTCAGGTACCTTTATAGGTGGCAGTCATGCACTGCTCTGGGCACCAGAAAGGGCATTAAAGTGGCCAGAGGAAGCAACCTGGCTGACGGAGCAGTGAAACAGGCTGCTAAAGGGACATTTACAATGCCTTCGGCGCCTGTTCTAGACTTGACACAGCTTGACTCTAAATATTTGACTGCAGACTTAGAGAAAGCTAAGAGTGGGGTTTTGATGAAGAAGGGGCTGATAGTGGATGAAGAAAGACAAGAAAGGAGTTACAGCGCTCCCTGAACATTTAGCAGAGCCAGTCCGGAAGCGTTTGCATGAGGCCACTCGCTATGTAAGGGACTGATTGACCAGGTATATTAAAATGTGGCTCACAAGTCCTGGAATTTCTAAAACCATATGAAAAGTAATTGCTAGAGGCGTTGGGTGCCAGAAGAACAGCTCCAAGACAGATCTCCTTCAAAAGAAAGAAGGGAGAAACAATACCAAAAACAGTGCCCATTTGAGGACTGCCAAATAAACTGTACCCGGATGCCAAGGGTCCGAGGGTGGAAAAATTTGCTAGTCTTTTCTGATACCTTTCAGGATGGGCAGAAGCCTGTCCTACTAGAACGGAGAAATCCTGAAGGCAGTGAAAGCCTTACTGCAGGAAAGAGTTCCTCGCTTTGGCCTCCCTGGCAGCATCCCGAGCAATAATGGACCCGCTTTTGTTTCAGACATTACACAGAAGGTTAGTAAACTTTCAGGAATCTAGTGGAGACTCCACACGGTATGGAGCCCTCAGGCCTCTAGGAAGGCACAGAAGATGAATCACTCCTTGAAGAAAAATATAGCCAAGCTGTGCCAAGAAACTCATCTCCACTGGGGGCAGGCTTTACCAACTGCCCTGCCAGGGTAATGGCGACTCCTCGAAGTGGGGCTCAGTTGAGTCCTCAGGAAACTGTGTGCGGGCGAGCATTCCAGGCTGTGACTGGAGTGGGAGGTATGTATGTAGATCAAGAAGTGAAGGTAAAGAAATATGTACAGCATTTAAATCAGACCGTAGCTATAATTAATGACCTTGCTTGTATGACAGACCTCTCCCCCTACAGGTTTGGCCACATTCCTTTGAGCTTGGAGATAAGGTGCTACTCAAGACTTGGAAGACAGGATCTCCATGAGCCGACTAGAAGAAAACTGGACTAGATCTTGGCATGTGCTCCTCACCACCCTCACCGTGGTGAAACTGGCAGAAATAAAACCTTGGATTCATCAGACTACATTGAAGAAAACACCAGAGGAACAATGGATCGCCGAACCTCAAGAAGACCTGAATGTCATCTTTCAAAAACAATGACATATTCTTTTCATTACTTTTTGTTTAACCCCATGTTATGGAGAACTTGTTCCTTTCAAATGAGACGAAAATATTTGGGAAAACTTAACAAAATGTTCTAAACATCTCTGAATTTTGTCTTGCAAGGGAACTTAACGCTGAACAAACTTTCACTACATGTCTTGTAGGTGTCGGTACTCCCCTGGAAAGCTTTTGCCAATATTTACAATTGAGGACCTGTGGTACCTCTAAAGGACAGGGAAATTTTTTCCCTAGAAGTCACTAAGGTAGCCCCAGCTGGAGAGTGGGCAACTTTTTTCAAGTGTGCTAAAAACTGTTTTGTGCTTTATCACGGCTTGTTGTTACATACAATGTGCCCCCTTATGTGGGTCTGCAATTAAATGTATTCCTAAGCCCCCTACTAGACGGTCTAATGCTAAGGTACATGCTCAACAGCAAAATGAGTACTTCCATATGAAACTGATCTCAGAGAAATAAGACAGTTTCAACTAACAGTGGGGGAATGATGCAGACTCAAGAGCTGGAAAATTTTAGTTTACGGCAATAATGAGCCTAGTAGGTAATGCATGTGAAAAGCTATTGTTTCAGGAACTGCAGGTACAGCCCACCCTGACTCCAGGAGACCACAAGCGATTGACCTTTGTGCTCCAGAAGACACCATAAGCAATTGAGGTGGCATCCGAGCCACTGTGTTCCGAGGAGACACAGTCTGTGGCCCAGGACAGATCAAGAAAATCACTGGTCAGTGGACGAAAGGATGTTAGGGAAACTAATGAACTGCGGCTTTTATCTAATTAACCTCTTTCCTGAATTCCAAATCCCTTACCTACACTTTTCTTCTCCTTATAAAAAGGGTCAGTTTAAAATGAAATTTAAGACGGTCTGTTAGGATACAAATGCACTGTCTTCTCAGATAGCCGGCCATCTGAATAGAGCACCCATAAAGCCATAAAGATTCAATCCTTGTCTCTGCTCATTGGGTCTGGCAGGTGACAGGCAGCACGAACACCAGTTTCACAAATACAGCTCCCTTTTCATCTTAAGCTAACTGTAAGAGGGTTTTGTACTTTAAAACCAAAAGAAACTTAAGATAAGAATCATCAAAAAAGCATCTTTCAACTGATAAACATTAATTCAAAAAGGCAAATATTTTATAAAAGTTGTAGAAATAGCCATGACTGGTATGGCTCAGTGGGTGTTATCCCACAAACTAAAAGGCCACCAGTTTGATTCCTAATCAGGGCACATGCCTGGGTTGCAGCCCAGGTCCTCTGGTTGAGGTCATGTGAAAGGCAACCAACTGATGTTTCTCTCCACGTCGACGTTTCTCCCCCTTTCATTCTCCTTCCCTTCCACTCTCTCTCTTAAAAAAAATAAAACTTTAAAAAAATAATAGATTCATTGGATTCTGCTGTGGTTAATCTTAGTTGTCAGTTGTACAAGGATTTACACTTTTTCCATATTTTCATGAGGTGTTTTCTCTCTACTCTGAGAATGCTCAATAAGAAGAGTGAAATTGTTCCACGTCAGTGCAGGAGGAGTATAAGAAGATGAAGTGAGTCTTATAGCTGATGTAGATTTAACTCTGCTGCTATGGAAATGGTGTATTTTGAGCCATTGTAGCTCCTGTGCCCCTTCCACAGAGGGGAAGGGAAGAGTCAGACAAGGAGACAGGCTCTCATTACCTTCCGTTCACTGATTCCACAAATATTTATTAGTGTGCACTACATATTAGGTATTAGCTTAGGAGAAGGAAACAACACTGAGAATCACTCTATTTCAACCTTCAAGATTACAATTTAGTGAAAAAATAAACAACAATAAATATTGTGACTGGGATAAGATGAAATTCCCATGGTAGGTATAGGTCCTACGGAAATCAGACAGGAAGAGTAACCAAGACAACCTTCAAAAGCCTGAAAAGTTTCCAGATGGGAGGTCCATGCTGAGACCATCAGTGTCTCAATGAGGTTTTCTAGGTAGAGGAACCACACCTACAAAGCCCCAGGGAGGAGAAATAAGACTTATTACAGAGGAACCATGTCTGGTTCATCTTTGTTTTTCCCCAGTGAGTGCTAAATGCCTTCTGACTTCGAATTTAAAATAAAATGATCACATTTGCTGCACTGTGGACAATTAATTGTGGTGCACGTGCTTCACAAAATCAATACTACTAAACCCCTGATGTATTCAAGTTTTGATATGCTCAGCTTCCAAAGGACCTGAGCGCACTCACAGAAGCACCATACTAGCTGCAGAGGGTGATACCAAGAAGCCTGGCTCATGGTTACCCTTAGTCTCAGCCTCAAATACAGGCCCATCCAGTGTGTCCTTTTGCTTTCTCTCATTTCTGTGCTGGTTCACCTTCCCCATCATTGTTATCTTTGGGGAGGAAAGATTGTTCCAGGATGTGGCCGCCACCTGACCAGTGAGCTGGACCCGGGCCAGAATGGGGAACCCTCCTGCCTGCCTTGGAGACTGTCTGATCCTAATCGATGTTTGTTATGTCATAAGCCAGGACCCTTCCCCTACTTTGCATTACTGGTTCCTGGAAGAAGCCATTGTCTTGAGCTGGGCAAACGTATAAAGCAATTCACTGTAAGTGGTAGCATTCACATTTGAGTACCTGTGACTGTCCACCTGTTTATCCCATATAATTCTTTGGTGTCTGCCAAGTGGGGTAGGGATCCACTTCATTTTACAGCCACCCAAGATGTGCCTCCTATGTAAGATTCCCTCAATAAGTTCCATGAATTATCAGACTGGAGTGGCCAGCCTCTTTCTTCAGTCTTTCCCTGCCCTCTGCTCACAGAGATTTTCAGTCCTGTGACCTTCCCCTGGGTCTGTGTGTACTGACAATATTCCCTTCCAAATCTCTCCTTTGTGCTTTTCGGAACACCAGTTGTGTCTACAAACACCCCTGCTTCCTCTGACTTTCTGTTCTAGCTTTAATTGAAATCTAAGAAAGTTGCTTTGTATATAGCTCTCCTGAGAAAACAGTATAAGTTCTCCCTCACCTCTAACTTTCATAGTCAATGATCCAGTGTTAATATTCTGCTTCCAGCCTCCTATCATCTCACTGTCAGGCATTGCCATCTACCAACCTCCTGTTCATCACCAACCCACATGTCGAGGACTTTGATCCTGGCGCACCAAAATCTTGTCTCTTGCCTGATTTTAGCATCTGTGTGGAAAACCTTTTTATTCCCTTTTTTAATTAAAAGATTTTATTTATTTATTTTTAGAGAGAGAGGAAGGGAAGGAGAAGAAGAGGGAGAGAAACAGCAATGTGCAAGAGATACATCAATCAGTTGTCTCTCACATGACACCAGCCGGGGACCTGGCCCACAACCCAGGCATGTGCCGTGACTGAGAATCAGATCAGTGACCCTTCAACTTGTAGGCTGGCACTCAATCCACTGAGCTACACCGGTCAGGGCAAAAAGCTTTTTATTCTTTATGTTCTCACTCACGACAGTTCAACCTATGAAATCTTAAACTTCCATATTCTCCTCTTGGACCATAATCCTTTCATCCTTCTAATTTTTATACTCCCTTATCTTTTGACTCTTCCTAGTTCACCAAATAATAAGACTCCTCCAGTTTTAACTTTCTTTCCTATCCAGCCTATTCCATATGCACATCATTCTCTTGCCAACAATTTTAATCTCTCTCTCCACTGTCCCTCTTGTTACACCATCCTGACCGAATTCCAACCATGAAATCAACCATCTCCTTTCTGCACCTGTACCCTGGCTGCTCAGAGCCACTGGAGAGATCGTGTTCCTGCAGACACAGCTCACTGCTCACTGATTCTAGTCTATCCCAGCTGTGCCCCCTTGGGTGCTCAGCACTGCTTTGTCACAGATCCCAAATCAGCATCTTCTCAATCACCTCAGCAGCTATTTCTAACTTCACCACTCTTCTTAAGTTCATATCCTCACCTCTCTTCCTTCTTATCAGATGACCTCACTATCAGCCAAAACTACTTCAAAGCCCTGGCCCCAACCAACAAATTCATTTGTCTTTGTTTTTGTTTTTTGGTTTTTTTAAAATTTTATTTATTTATTTTTAGAGAGGGAAAGAGTGGAGAAAGAGAAGAAAAGAAACATCAATGTGTGGTTGCTTCCAGCACGCCCCCTACTGGGGACCTGGCCCATAACCCAGACATGTGACATGAATGGGAATCGAACAAGTGACTGTTGGGTTCGCAGGCCAGCAGTCGGTCCACTGAGCTACATCATCCAGGGCTCATTTGTCTTTATATCTATACTTCCTTCTTTCCCCACTATTTTAAAAATATTCTTGTTCGAGTCAAAGGGCAATTCAACTACCTGTTCACCAAAATATACCTCCTTAAGACCATGCTCTGCTAATTTGCCTTCACTTCCTGTGTTTCCAACAACTTACTCCCATTGGTTTCTTCCCCTCAGCACGTGAACAAATATGCTCACTCCTTCCTTGGTCCTGGTGCTCATCACTGGAAGTCATCCTGGCTTCCACCTTCACCCTACTAACAGCTTCCTAGTATTGCCAAACTCTAAGGCACGTTTTTTCCTCCCTCCCTCTCTCCCTACCTCTCTCCCTCTCTCCCTTTCATTGATTTGAGAAAGAGGGGAGGAGAGAGAGAGAGAAAGAGAGAGGGAAACATTGATTTGTTGTTTCACTTATCTATGAATTCATAGGTCAATTCTTGTATGTGCCCTGACTGGGGACTGAATCCACAACCTTAGCGTATTAGCATGATGCTCTTGGCGTATCAGGACTGAGCTACCCAGTCAAGACCTTCTAGGCACTTTTCGACCCCGATATTCTGTGACCTTCTTACAGTAAGTGGTCTCTCCATCTTGAATTCTCTCCTCCTGCAGATTTTGTGTTCCCATTATCTCCTGGTGCACCTTTGATATTTCTGGTAACTCTCTGTGCCTCCTTTTCCTCTACCTGCTCCTCAAGTATCATGCGTTCTTAACGCTCAGTTGTTGGCTTCATCCTTATCATCGAAACTCGTCCTGGGCAAAGCTAACCCATGCCCATTTATATTCCAACAATCCTTAAATCATTATGTGTAGCCCAGGCCTCTCTCCATACATTACCTATTTAATGGGTAGCTCCACTTAGAAGTTCCCTAAGGACTTCAAACTTAATATGTCCAAAACCGAATTCATCATTTCTACCCCATCCCACCTTGAACTACACTGCCTCCTCCCTGTTCTCTCTATCACTAATCCTTCCCTCCTCTTTCCCTTGGCATCCATTCAACTACCATGCCCATGTTTTTCTTCTAAGTATCCTCACCTCCCTCCCTTCTCCAGCTCCACTGCCGTTTTCTAGATCAGGCCCTCACTTTGTGCCCAACCACTGCAACTGTCTGTGCCAACCTTCCTAACCCAGTCACATATCCCTACAGTCTCTCATCCACACTATTACCAGAGGAATTTTCTAACTTGTGATATGATCATCTCATTCCTTCGCTCCAAATTTTTCAATGCTTTCTGATCTCCTTAAAGGTAATGTAAATTCCTCTGCATGAGGGACAAAGCACTAGATGACATATGGCTTCTGATTTCCTGCCCAACCTCATTTCTTACAGCTCCCTGCACCCTCATACTTATATCCCAGGAATACTCAAGAACTCAGTGTCCAAGGCATGCCATACATATATATATCGTACTAACACCTCCACGCTGCTTGTTCATAGCAAATCCTGGTCTCAAACTCTTCTTCTGCATGGCTTCCATAGCCCTCACAATCTTAACCATGTGGACAGAGAGTCTTCTTCTCGAGTACTCCCATGAGCTATCTCTACTTGCCTCCTAAAGCAATTTTTAATTTTCTACTATAGTTGTTTGAATGCCTGCCTTCTATATTATTAGCAATTTAAGGGAAATGTTATGACTTTTAATTTCATAGGAACATGCCTTCTCATGGTGGTCACTCAAATATTATATTTCTTGGTCCTTGGATATAAGGAACTTGCACTCTACTTAGGGAAAGCAGTTATATTGTTCACAGCAAAAGTTAAGTAACAATACACTGCAGCATAAATCACTAGAGTAGCAATTTTTAAACTTTGCCTGCACATTAGAGTTACCTTGGGAGTTTTCAAAAATTCCAAAGTCCACACTACACCCCAGACCAGTTAAACCACAATCTGTGGGGATGAAGCACAGGCTCCAATGTTTTAAAGCTCCGCAGGAGATTCTAATGTGCAGCAAGCGTAGGAAACACTGCGCTAACAGAAAGAGCAGTTAAAGACTTCAGGGAGGTCGAGTTTGAGCTAGTTCATTGGTTTTCAACTGATTCACACTATAGAATGTCTGGAAGTTACAGCATACTCCTTGACATACAGCATGTCACTTCTCTCTGTCTCCCTGTCTGTCTGTCTCTCTGTCTGTCTGTCTGTCTGTCTCTCTCTCTCTCTCTGGTGTTCACCCATGTTATTCCTACTGCATAAAATACCCACACTTCTTCACTGGACAACTTCTACTTCACTCAAACCCTTCCAACTTTCACCAGCAGAAACAGGGGCTTCTTCCACAATCTTCCCCCTAAACTCTGCATATATTCTTTTTAAAGCAAGAGTATATGAGCTAAGTCTCTTCAAGTCACACCACTAATTTAATAACAACTTTGGGGTTATAAAAAACTAACTGTACCAAATTAAATGCATGTATATATGTTTACACTCTGACTTCAGAAGAGTTAAAATAGGGAAAACTTCAGGTTTAAAATCAAGGAAATACAGCATGTTTAATATTCCCATATGAACAAAATGCAATTTTACAATCAGAACAAAAATGTAACTATATTGTATATTTAAAAATAACATTGGTGTATGGCTCACCATTACAAATCTGATTACACTCTTAGGGTGATTTAAACACTTTTTTAAAATTCAAGTCATAAACTACCTGAAAAATATTACAAAGCTTCCCAAAAACCAGGCAAAAAGAAATGATCATATATTAATAGCCTATATATTAAAAATAATGAATTTCCTTACCTGAGTAGTGAATAAGGTTGTGTTTGAAAGATCAATAAATCATTACAGTGACCCTAATCAACATAAAAAGGAGTTATCAATATTTTTTATAAAAATAACAATGCCAAAGACAATGAGGGGGGAACTGACTGTGAGAGGAGGGGATGGGTTGGGCAGGGGAGAATAATGGGGGGAAAATGGGGACAACTGTAACTGAACAATAAAAACATTTAAAAACTAAAAATAAAAATGCATTAATAATTGAATATTTTTATTTAGTTAATGTAAAGGAAATTATATAAAGCAGCAAATTAATCTCTCTGGCTCTGGACACATGTACACACATGCACACACACACACATATGCACATATCTATGTCCACACAAATTTTAGAAATGTGGTTACCATTTTTTCAGTGACCCAATTTTTACTTAACCACAGTCTCTATCATTGCAAATTTAAAAATAAGAAACATGTTTTTCTCTTAAAATAGTCAGTTCGAAATGACAATGTAGTGGTTTTCAAACTTTGTTTTTTTAGCATAACGTTTTTCATTCAAATTACTCTTTATTTTTAAATCTTCTCTTTACCCCATCTCCCTTTTCCAGGTGGTCCCAGGGTTTCCTGGGAATTCTTAATTTGAAAATCACAGACCCAGAAGATTTACTGAATATGATTTTCTCTTCTAAAAATTAATGTGAATCAGCAGAAAATTTCTCTAATCCTTTCAAATAGGTGTTTAGAATTTCATAATTTATGAGCATGATTTTAATCAGAATTCCTATTTTAATGATAAAATTTGTATCCTAAGTTAAGACTTCTGGTGCCTAGAAAAAGAAGATGAACCATTAAATTTCCTTTTTAATTAAAAGCAAAGTTGTGGTTTTCATCTTTTATTGAAGTACTGCAATTTCAGCCAAAGGAAGTTCTGAAACTTTCAGTATATATAACACTTAAATTCAAGACCTCAGAACTATGAAATAAATCAGTTCCCTGGAGAGAAGCCACCTATTTCAGGGTTTTCCAGGCCACTCATAAGTACAATTCTGGAGATAACTACGCCTGAAGAGATGAAAGGGAGCAGGCGCCACCTTGGCTGGACCCTGGCTTGTGGTACCCGCCCCCTCCCTGAAGGCTCAGTTCCTGCAAACCAGAGCAACCAGCCCTGAACTCCTGCCTCATACGTACAGAAAAGGAAAGTGGCCATCCTGCTCCGAATTTCCCAAGGTACTAGGGGTAAAAGAACAAGACCCTCCAAATGCTATTCATTTATTCCTTCGACTTTAGTTTTATCAGATTTTAAAACTGGAATGCTTCCAATGTAAATGTAAAACAGGGTGAAGTGGTGGCAAAAGATGCATATAATGGAAAAAAAAAACACTACAAGCATTTCAAAGTGGTTTCCTCTTAAGGAAAAAAGCTAGCACTAATGATGTTCTAGTTATTGTTAGGTAGCAAATTTCATAAGCACTTATTATTACACTAAGTAGTTTACATATACATCATATATATTCCTTTTATGTATCAAATATTACTTACGAACAATTTTATCCAATAAAGTTATAAACACCCATTCTGTGGGGAAGCTCAAAGAGGAAAAAAAAGGAAAAACCATCCTTTGAAGGCTCTTCTTAATAACTTGACTAACGAAGGTAATAGACCTATTTTGATTTGTAAATCTAAGATATCCTGAAATACTTCACAAAAGTCACTTACTCTGAAGATTAGTCACACCACAGAGAAACATTTCATGCCTTTACATATTTTGCAATGTGGGAATATTAACATTCTTATTGAACAACCATTTAGGCCGAATAACACAATTAGTCAGAGGAAATATTTAGATGAGAAATTTTCTTACTGTATCCAAGGAAAGTAAATCATCTTTGCTCCCACCAAATACCATTATTTCATTTTCTTTTCCCAAACAGGCAGTATGCCATAACCTATGAATCAAAAGTATAAACAGAGTGAAATACTATCAAGGAAGAAATTGTATATCACATATAAATCAATCTTCAATTGCACACTGTAAAATGCAATCTATTTCAAAAGAGGCCTTATCAAACTTCAAACTTTGGCATATCCTCAAAGAGGACAGATTTTAAAGATCCTTCTACAGTCATCAGAGAATAAGATTTTAGAGTTCATTAAATCATCACTTAAGTTAAGGAGATGACCCTCAATACCTCTTTCCCATTTTATCCCACAACTTTTTCTACTCTCTTTATCTCACAGATATTGAAATAATTTATTACAAAATAAAATAATTTTAAAATGAGTTGATCAGCAGAAATAGACACCTTTCCCATATTTGTTATTACTACCTGCCATGTTATTGTCCTCATCATTTTTGACTCTGTCCTGTTCTCTTTGCCCCATCACGTGACAAATCCAATTTGGCATTTTATTTTTTTTTACGTTGTCACTACTTATCACTCTGGGTACAGAATACCACACATGTTCCTCATTTTTCTGTCTGTAATGTCTCTCATCTACATATTGATAAATAACATTTTTCAAATATTGTTTTTAACTATGGACGTTTCCTGATCAAGAAGCACCTGTGCCATTTTTCTTATCCTTTATTTATGACCAACAACTATTTGTTTCTCATAAAACTTAAATTAACTCTTGCTTCTCCCCAAATGAATCCTCTACTTTAGTCAACTTCATTTATTTGCTTTTCCTAAGAGTAAATCTTACATCTGGCTCTAGGCTTTTGTTCACCCTGTTTCCAAGTCTTAGAATGAGAAGTCATTCTCCCAGGGCCTTAAAAAAAAACAGGCTCAAAATCCCCAAATGGAGCGAGGAGTCCTAGATGCACACCAGGCCCCCCAGCCCAGGATTCCAGAGCTAGGAAGATAAGTCCCCGCAATTTCTGGCTGTGAAACCAGCAGAGACTGAGCCAGTGGAGGAGGCTGCTGGAGCCTTAGGCAGTTCCTCCTGGGGAGCCCACACACGGACTCACCTACTCAGGCTCGCTCCCTCTGGACTCCAGCACCACGGTGGCAGCTTAAAGGACACCAGTTGCGTATAGGGGGAGGCTGAAGTGTGTGGCATCAAGGCAAGCAGAGGCCATTGTCCCTCTGTTGGGCCCTCCCCCTCACAGAGCCTGTAGGCTGGTGCCATATCTGAAGATTCCATCAACCTGGTTGACTTTGTGTGACCCACCTTGAAGATCCACAGAGGCTCTACCGGACCCAACTTATGGGCCCACCCAAGCTGCTTTTCCATAAGAATGGCTGGGCTGGGCTCCTAAACCTTATCAAACATGCAATGGCTGGCTTCAGTGAGCCCTAGCAGCAGCCAGATTAGAGTCACAGTTTGACTTCACCTGGAATCTCCAAACCCAGCACAAGTAGCAGCCTCTCAGACTGCTTTACAGCTCAGGCAGGGAGCCCCAGGAAAAACACAGGTCGGGGCATGCACCACCCAGGAAACCCTGGGGCCAATGTACCCAGTGGACAGCTACAGATCATGTCAGAGCACCACCACCCTGCCCCTGTACTGCTGATCCTCCACTGGGAATGCAGGTTAGTGGTCAGTGGTCACAGCCAGTCCTTGCAGCTGACTGGCCTGGGTGAATCCCTCCCATTGATCTGCCAACAGCACCAAGGCTCAGCTACAAAAGGAGGGTGTATTCAGTCCACAAGAGGAGGGTGTACTTAGCCCACACAAAGGGCACACCTCGAGTACCCAGCTTGGGTTATGGGGGAGGCTATGACACTAGACCCTACAGGACACCTACCACATTAGGTCACACTACCAAGACAGACTCAAAGCAGCTCTACCTAATACATAGAAACAAACACAAGGAGGCTGCCAAAATGAGGAGACAAAGAAACATGGTCCAAATGAAAGAACAGACCAAAACTCCAGAAAGAGAACTAAATTAAATGGAGATAAAGAATCTATCAGGTGCAGGGTTCAAAACACTGGTTATAAGGGTGTTCAAGGAACTTAGCAAGGACCTCAGCAACATAAAAAAGACCCAGTCAGAAATGAAGGATTCACTAATTGAAATAAAAAACAATTTCAATTTACAGGGAAACAACAGTAGAATGGATGAAGCCGAGAATCAAATCAATTATTTGGAACATAAGGAAGAAAAAAACAGTCATGCAGAACAAGAATAAAAAAGAATCCCCCCAAAATGAGGATAGTACAAACAGCCTCTTGGACAACTTTAAGGGCTCCAACATTTACTTCATAGGGGTGCCAGAAGGAGAAGAGAAAAAGCAAGAAATTAGAAACCTACCTGAAAAAAATAGCAAAAGGAAGCTTCCCTAATTTGGTGACGGAAGTAGACGTGCAAGTCCAGGAAGCACAGAGAGTCCCAAACAAGATGGATATAAACAGGCCCACTCCAAGACACATCATTATTAAAAGGCCAAAGGTTAAAGATAAGGAGAGACTCTTAAAAGCATCAAAAGAAAAGAAGTTAGTTACTGGAAGGTTGCCAGATGGGAGGGAGAGGAGGAGATGGGTAAAGAGGTGAGGGGATTAAGAAGTACAAATAGGCAGTCACAGAATAGCCATGGGGATGTAAGGTATAGTATAGGAAATGGAGTGTCCAAAGAACTTATACTTATGACCCATGGACATGAACAATGGTGGGGGGATTGCCTGAGGGAGTAGGGGGCACTGGGTTGAGGGTGGCAAAGGGGGAAAAAAGTCAGGAAAAAATTATGTAATAGCATAATCAATAAAATATAATTTTTTAAAAATCCCCAAATGCTGCCCAAACTAGTTGTCACCTTCTCTGTTCAACACCTCTCAATATTTATGTGCTCATTTTATAATCTAACTTACAATTGAAGATAAACTGCTCTATATACTGCTTTATTGTTTGATATATGTGTCTTTAACTCCCCACAAAAAGATCCTTAAGGTAAAAAATTGCCACAGTGGTGTGCTGGAACCAGTTTATTGGCAAGTTAAAGACGATTGTGCATCTCCACTCAACTCCATGTTCAGTGACATCATGTTGGTAGCCTGAAACTGGCCATGGTGGAAATCAGCAAATGCTACATATTAGGGCTTTTTTAAAATTTTGTTTTTCTGGACAGCAGTGATAACTGTTTACAGCATATCACTGGAACTTAAGTAATCTAATTTTATGCTTCTCTTTAAAAATGTCTATTAATAGGTGTTCTGTATCCAGTAGGTGATCAAAAACTTTTCATTAATGAAAGCAAACACAAAATGCCACCATAATTTATTCAGTAATCAAATAAATTATTTCATAAAGGAGTAGAGCATCTCACATTCTTTTGAAAATGGTCTGATAGTACATATCCATCTCCAGTTTCACATTATTTACCAAGAATCCCTTTATGGTTTTAAAAAGTCCAATATTTCTGAAGGCTCAAACTATCAGAATAAAAAGTACACATAAATTTCTCAATTTTAAAAGATAACTTGAAGGTTTATAAAGTCATTGCTTTGATTCTGAGAGTACTTTGATTCCCTCTCTTAACAGACCAAATTGCTGAAGCAACAAATTATTACATGAATTATAATTACATGTTACTGCTTATTTTATACCATATAGCTTATTTTTAGTATATTAATCCTTTTTATTTAAATTCCACAAGTGCAAACAGTGGGATTACATACAAATTGTTAAATCAAATCCTTTCCTCAAACAATCATGACACAAATGCACTTTGGACCCAGGATAGAACTGAGTCACTTGAGACTGTTTGGGGAATACTCTGCCCAATTCTCCAACTTATATGTTAGACCATAATGTGATATAAATCTTCAGCAATACCCAGATTATATTTTGGGGTTGGAGGTGGGGACAAGAATAGGGATTGGGTAGAAGAGATAGAATATGATGGAGGTCCTCATATATAGGAAGCAATAGCTTAACTTACTGGAGAGAGGGTCAGGTAACCTTGGTGATGCTCATGGGATACAGTAGTACCTAAGACTCTATAGACCAACACCTTATTGACATCTTTTACAAACATTTAAGAAAGTTCTATGCTGACAGCCACCTATTAAGTGGCTGTGACAGATGATCAGGTATCACAGATGATCATCATATCACAAATGATCAGATATGGAGATACAGATGGCTTTTCAACCAAGCATTGTTTTATCTAAGTGAGACCCTCTAGAAGAGAGTACAACGCAGTAGAACAGTGGTTCTCAACCAGGGCCAATTCTGTCCCCAATGGGACATTTGACAGTATCTGGAGATATTTTTGATTGTCATAACTCCGGGCTGACAGAGGTCAGTACTACTGGCATCTAGTGGGTAACGGACAGAGATCTTATTAAACATCCTCCAATGCACAGAACGCCCCTCACAATAAATAATTTGGTCCAAAATATCAATAATGCCGAGGTTGAGAAACTTGCTGTAGAATCACAAGAGGAGAATTGGGCAGCTTACATTTCAAATTATAGCTTGGAAAAGTTTGCACAAAATTCATTTAGATGTTAAGTAAATTCTCACTTTCATAAAAAATTAGTATACACATACATATGCTCTCCTTACACTAAACTGTATCCCACCTCTTCTCCTCCTCACCTCATACCTGAAGATAGATCTGCCTCTGTCTTATCTGCCTTATGGAAACTCTGGCCTGGACTTCGTCCTCGAAGAACACTGGAAAGCCTTTCCTGCCTTGAACTGGTGACATCTAGCTTGCAACCTGATGTTTTTTCCTACAGACTGATAGTTTATGTCCTCTCACAGCTGCTCTAAACTTATCACCTAAACATTCTAATAAAGCATATTATTTAGATTGCACATTAGTTGAATTTTAAAAATCTCTTTACATAGCTCAGTTCTAACTAGCATATTATTGATCAGAGTTGTGCTGCTTTAATTACTTATTAAGGGTTTAAATATAAAATAGCAATTTAAAAATTAAACATTCTTACTACCACTTTGGTCTATAATTAATGCATTCATACAATCAAACAACTGGAAGAGAATGAAGAGCTTATTTAGTCCAATTCCCTCATTCCAAAGATGAAGAAAATGATGCTCAGTTTCATAAATGACTTTACCAAAGCCAAAATGCTAAGTAGTAGCTGAGCAAGGTTAGAACTCTGGGTTCCTATATCTTAATATAAAACTCTTTAAATTAAAATATATATTACAAAAGATGCAGAATTACTAAAATACGTTCAAATGAATTTTTATACATAAAAATATAAGAATCATACATATAACTATGATAAACTCTAAATGTATTATGCATATTAAATAAGTATACATAATAATATATATATAAAAATATTTTCAGGTCTTTACCTCAAGTAAGTTACTTGTCATACATTAAATTACTGAAATGCATGTCATTAAGTTGATTCGCATTAAAGTAAATAATCTATAGAAAAAATCTAAAATACATGGTCTGAAAAAGAATAAAATCTGCTACTAAGTATAATAATTTAATGTGCTGAATCTGAATTTCCTATGAATATATCTTTATTATACAACTCAATCAAATTAGAAAAAGTAAGAACTACAGTACTAATGTGGTTTTCTTTGCAGCCTAATAATAGTACATTGTTTCTATAATTTTTGCAGAAAATTGTACTCTATAAATACCACAAATAACATGTTTTCTTTTTCAAAAAACTCACATAAATGAATACAATATAAGTTAATAAAGAAAAACAATCTGCCATCAATTTGATTGACATGAAAGCAATTTCCCCATTAAATTGCTCTAAACCTCTTCCACAGACAAATAACTACTATTAAAGCCAACTCCATTCATGTCTGCTTATTAAAAATAGTAAAATTATTATGTTACTAGCATTTCTTGGCATTTTCACATTTATTGGGCAATATTATGCATTTACTTAAAAGAATAATAGTTTCAAATATGCAAATATAGGTAGAAATGGAATAGATCATTTCTAACAATCTGAAATCACATAAATGGTCATTAAATTATTTAGGTAACATCAAGCTTATTTGAAAAAAAATCTTTCCTAGTGATTTATGGTTTTAATGCAAACACTATAAATTAAGTGCTATATTTTAATATTAAAAAAATTCCTAACTATTTCACTATTACCTGTCAGCTTCTAGACTTACCTGGGTCTTGTTTTCGGTAAATGTGTCAGCTGTTTCCAACAATTTGTTATGACATTATGAATCCAACCATCACCTGCAATATTATGACAGTTCAAAAATTAAGATTAGAGTCTTTGGGATAAAATTTTAATTTTTTTCTAAATTCATCATGCTATATTTACACAATCTTTTGTATGCATGCATATTTTCTCATAAAAATTTCAGAGATATATAAAAGTAGAGTGAACACAACATTGAATCCACACATACCCCAGATTCAACAACTATAAAGCCTTTGACAAGTGCTCCATTTATCTTTTTGTTATTGTTGCTGCTGAGCTATTTTAAAGCAAATCCTAAATCTCCTGTCATTTTCCCCATGCATACTTCAGTAAGCCCTGCTTTTAAAAAAAGAAACTTTTATATGTATACAACACTACTGTCACATAACTACAATGCCCTTATCACTGTCAACAAAACTAAAAATTATTTCTTAGTATTATCTAAAACACGTATGACCACATCCTAAGCTGAATCTATAAAGGAAGAAACTGACTGGACTAAGAGTTAGGACATTTGCAAATGGGTACTAAACTTATCGTGGTGATCACTTACTGTACACTTAAAACTAATGTAATATTGTATATCAACTGCAACTAAAAAGTAAGTTAATTTTAAAATAAAAATAAAAAAAAACAACAACTTTAAGAGTTAGGACATTTAATTCCCCATAGGTCAATGACCAAAATCAGCAAACAGGAATTAAAAACAGTAGTGCTCATGAAGATATGTTAAACAACCCCTAGTGAAATGGAGAAATGTTAGTTTTTTAATTCTGTTCCAAATCTCTTTTAATTAAAACCCCCAGAAATTGAAGAAGCATAATATTCTTCAGTAATTAATATCCCCTACTAGGAACTGCTATTTCCAACCTCTGGAATTTGTTGGCCAGCAGGCTGCCAGATATACCTGCTGATGCTCAATTAATTTTTGTTGAAAAAAAAATTTTTTTCCCAGGTCCTATGTAAGATTATAGAAATGACTTTAATGCTATAAAAGTTCTGTTAATGAAAACATCTCTAGACATAGAAAACTGTTGAGTTAAGAAAATATAACATTTAGTATGTCAAACTAAGAAGCAAATATTCTTGGTTATTTGTCTATCCCAATGGCATAATTTTACTGCTGAAAGAAAAACTGCATTTCAAAACTCATAGCCATTGGGATCAGCAATGACAGCAGTTAATAAAGTAATTCTAGCTAAGCACTTTCCTTTAGAACTTGGGAATAAAAAGAGAAGCAACAGGTCTTCCCACTTATACTTCCAGAGCATTCTAGAAAAGCTGCTCTTCTAATCCCCATTCTGGCCTACAGTATAAGCATCTGGATCAAAAGTCAGGAAGACATGGAATCATTGACTATTACAGTTGAAAGGGGCTTTAATTCACCTAGGTTCAACCATCTTTCCTTCTCTCTACATCTAGGAAGTAGGAGAACAAGGAAAACCGAAGGTACAGGAGCAAAGGGGTCTTCCACTTCTAATTTCCAATGCAAGCATATAGTTGGGGATAAAATAAAGGTAAACCATAAAATCAAAACAAAGGAAGACACTTTAAGTATAAAATACTACTAAGAAAAAAATGAGGCATTCAAAGATGGCAGCAGAGTAGGTGAAAGCTACATTCACGTGCTCCCAGCCCAAACCAGATTTACAGCTAAGTTATAGAGCCATCAACCTGAATAACCAACCAAAGGCTAGCTGAACTGAAATATATCCAAGGATTTACAGAAGAAGCCACACAGAGACTGGTAAGAAGGGTGGAGACATAAAAAGGTCTAGCCCCTGCACCCAGGTGAGATGGCTGAGAAGCCAGAGGGATATCACAGATGCAAAGCTCCCTCTCCGCAGAAGTGTGGAGTCTCAACTCTACACAGGGATCCTCAATCCAGAGCAATAGAGAGAGGAAGAGGGGCCCGCATAGCATCTGGTAGTAAAAATCAGTGGGGGTTCTGTCTGCCTGGGAGACCTAGATGCCACCTTCCTAGGGACAAGAACTCCTACTGTTACAGCACTGCCCAGTCCTCAACTGCTGGTGAAGCCATACTGCCATGCTGGAGCCCTGCAAAGGGGGATGCAGGCTGCACAAAGCAGTGACTTTTTGGGGCCCTATTTTTCTGGGGAGGCTCTTGGCAGAGACTCAAAGAGTACATAAACTGTGTGGTTTTAGAAAGAGAGCCTATCTCCCCCACCTCAAATGCACAGCTAGTGCCTACCTCTCTTCTGTCGAACCACTTGGCCAGTCCTGTTCTACTGAGTTCAGCTGAGTAAGGGATCCAGAGTGCCACACATAGCTAGGATTTTCAGAGCATGTCTTGCAGGAAAGCGTTTCTGCAGGAGCCAGACAGATGGATCCTGAGGTGTATGGCAACATGATGAGGGGTGCGGGCCACTACTACCTCATCTGCGAGCTCAGCCCATGCTACCCTGGGAAGAGGAAGAAGTGCCCTGCCACTTCCTACAGGTTTGCAGGCACCACCTCCAACAGGAGACTGTTTGGGTCAGCCCTGCCAAGTTCCAGACACCCTGCCCTGCTGGGCTCACTTCCATAAAGGGGAAGGGAGAGTGTATAGAGCTGGGACGTTCAGAGTGTGAGTCCCTTGGAGGCTACTGTCTGGGAATGGGACTAAGTGCTTAGCCCCCTCCTGTGGGCGGGGTTGCTATCACCCCCAATGGGAGACTCTTTTGATCTGTCCTCCTGGGCCTAGTGGCTCTTCCCAGCTGAGAGGATGGCTGGCTGCACCCAACCTGAACCTACAGCCCATTGTTGGGGAAATAGAGTTGGAGACTCTGGCAGAGACTGAGTGGTTTAGGGGACTTTCCCCTCATTGAGTGCCTGGACGTGTGACCCCCAAGTAGGGGACCCACTAGCCTTGTCTGTTGCCCCATCAGGCCAAGCTCGAAACCCGTGGAAGGGTCTGTGGATCATGCCCAGCCTAGGCCTACTCTGCAGTCTTTGTTCTGAAAGCACTGAAGGACCAGGCAACGTCAGCGGGAGGTGGAGAAACTGACAAGTGGAGGCAAACCTCAGGGGGCCTAGGTCCTTTTACAGATCTGCACCTAGTGCTAAAAAGGAAAAATCCAACCATAAACACAAACTGGCCCCTTCCATGCACACCAAAGACCGGCAGATACAGACACAAAGAGCATGGTAGCTCCGGGCAGGTAACCCAAGGCCAATTATACACAATGTCTGACACTGACCCGTACCTGAATCCTGCCCAAATGGACCCAAAAGCAATACAACCAGTGGTGGGTTTTAGACCATACCAGAGCTTGACCCCACTAGTCACACAAAAGGCACACCCAAAGGGGGATTGTGGCAGGCACCAGATTCTGCTGGGAGCAACTGACGTACAGAGCCCCTGTACGTCATCTCATACATGGTGACTGAGGATTACCCTTATACTAAACCATCCTGAAGGGTTAATTCCACTCATGAAAGAGCCAAGAGCATTCAAGACTCAACTACAACAGGAAGGTGCACATCACCCACAAGGAACATTCCTAGAGTGTAGAGATCAGGTGATCTAGAAGATTGGGCCACTAAGCCCAACAAGACATCTTCATCATAAAGCCATTATAACAAGTTTGGGACTCTTAGAGATCTACCTAATACACAGAGACAAAATGAAGAGGCAAAGAAATATGACCCAAATGAAACAACATGAGAACTCCCCAGAAAAAGAATTAAATGAGAATTAAATGGAAGCCACCAAAATACCACAGGCAGAGTTTATAACAATGGTTATAAGGATGTTCAAGGATCTTACAGGAAGAATGGATGATCTTGGAACTTAAACAAAGAGATAATAACCATTAAAAAGGACACAGAAACCATAGAAAAAAACAATCAGAAATGAACAATGCAATATCTAAAATGAAGACTACATTAGAAGGAACTGACAGCAGGTTAAATGAAAAACAGCACCAAATCAGCAATTTGGAGGACAAGATAACAGCAAGTGCCCAAGCAGAGCATCAAAAAGAAAAAAGAATTTTAAAAAATTAAGAAAGTCTAAGACTTCTGGGACATTGAGCATAGCAACATTCACATCATAGAGGTACCAGAAACAGAAGAAAGTGAGCAAGAAATAGAGAATCTGTTTGAAGAAATAATGACTAAAAACTTCACTTACCTCGTGAAGGAAAAAGTCACAAAACTTCAGGAAACACAGACAGTGCCAATCAAGAACCCAAAGTGGCCCATACCAAGATACATCATAATTAAAATCTCAAAGTTAAAAACAAACAGAGAATCTTGAAAGCAGCAAGAGAAAACCAATTAGTAACCTACAAAGGAGCTCCAATAAGGCTGTTGGCTGATTTCCCAATGGAAAAATTTAAGGTCAGAAGGGACTGGCACAAAATATTCAAAGTGATGAGAAGCAAGGACCTCCAATCAAGACTATTCAATATAGTACGGCTATCATTTATAACTGAAAGTGAAATAAAGAGCTCCCTACACAGAAAACCAAAAAACAAAAACTGAAACAAACAAAAACCAAAATGAACAGAAACAGCCTAAAGGAGTTCATTACCACCAAACCAGCATTGCAAGAAATGTTAAAGGGTCTACTTTAAGAAGAAAGAAAAAAAGGACTCGAGACAGAAAGGAATATGGGGATATAGAATAAAATGCCAATAAATATTGATAAGTATCTATCAATAATAACCTTCTATGTAAATGGATTATATGGTCCTGTCAAAAGACATAGGGTAGCTGGATGGATAAGTAAACAAGACCCATACATATGTAGTCTGTAAGAGACCCACTTCAGAACAAAAGATATACACATACTGAAAGTGATGGATAGAAAAAATATTCCATGCAAATGAAAACAAAACAAAACAAAAAACTGAGGTAGCAATATTTATCTGATGAAACAGACTACAAAACAAAAGCCACAAGTGCCAAAGAAGGTCACTGCATAATACTAAAAGGATCGATCCAACAAGAGGATATAACCCTTGTAAACATTTATGCACCCAATACAGGAGTACCTAAACATGTAAAGAAAATCTTGGTGGACATTAAGGGAGATATTTACAGCAATACAGTCACAGTGCAGGGTTTTATACCCCACTGTCATCAATGGGTAGATCTTCCAGACAAAAATCAAGAAGGCAACAGTGACCTTAAACAACACAGAGGACTGGATAGATTCATTTGATATTTACAGAACATTTCATCCCAAAGCAGCAAAACATACATTCGTCCAAGTGCCCATGGAACATTTTCAAGGACAGACCACATGTTAGGACACAAAATAAGCCTTAACAAATTCAAGTAGACTGAAATGATGTGAAGCATCTTTTCTGATGATAATGGTATGAAATTAGAAATCAATTACGATAAAAAGAAAATATTAAAGCACATGGAGGCTAAATAACATGTTATTAACCAATGACTGAATCAACAATGAGATCAAGGAGGAAATAAAAAATTACCTGGAAACAAATGAAAATAAATACACAACCCAAAATCCATGGGACACAGTGAGAATAGTCCTGAGAAAGAAGAAGTACAAAGGCCTGCCTAAATAAGCAAGAAAAATTTCAAATAAACAACCTAACCCTTCACCTAAAAGAACTAGAAAAAAACCCTACAAATAAAGCCCAGAGTAAATAGATGGAAGGATATAATAAAGATCAGAGCAGAAATAAATGACATAGAGACTAAAAAAAAACAAAAAAAAACAAAAGATCAATGAAACCAAGAGCTGCTTCTTTGAAAAATAAACAAGACTGATGAACGTTTAACCAGACTCATCAAGAAAAAAAGAGAGGGGACCCAATAAATAAAATCAGGAACAAAAGGGGTGAACTAGCAAATGACATCACAGAAATACAAAGGATTGTAAGAAAATACTATGAACAACTACATGCTAATGAACTGGACAGCCCGGGCAAAATGGATAAATTCTTAAAAACATACAGTCTTCCAAAACTGAATAAGAAAGAATCAGAAAACCTGAACAGACCAATTGCAACTAATAAAATTGAAGCAGTAATCAGAAAAAACCCAGCAAACAAAAGTCCTGAACCAGGTGATGTCACAGGTGAACTTTAACAAACATTCAAAGAAGAAATGACACTATCCATCTCAAACTATTCTAAAAATTCAAGGAGAAGGAAGACTTCCAAGCTCTTTTTACGTGGGCAGCATTATGCTAATTCCAGAACTAGATAAAGATACTAAAAAGAATGAAAATCATAGGTCAGTATTCCTGATGAACACAGATGCTAAAATTCTCAACAAAATATTAGCAAACTGGACCCAGCAATACATGAAAAAGATTAAACATCATGAGGAAGAGGGTTTTATTCCAGAGATGCAACATTGGTACAATATTACAAATCAATAAGTGTAATATATCACATAAACAAAATGAAGGCTAAAAATCAAACAATCATATACAAAGATGCAGAAAAAGCATTTGATAAAATCTAGCACCCATTTATGATAAAAACTCTCAGCATAGTGGGAATAGAGCGATGACTCCTCAACATAATAGAAGCCCTATATACAAACCCACAGCCAATGTCATACTCAATGGACAAAAACTAAATGTACTTCCCCAATGATCAGAAACAAGACAGGGATGCCTGCTTTCACCACACTGATTCAACACAGTACTGGAAGTCCTAGTCATAGCAATCAGACGAGAAGAAACAAAAGGCATTCAAACTGAAAAGGAGGAAGTAAAATTGTCATTATTCACAGATGACATGATATCGTGCATGGAAAACTTTGAAGACTTCACCAAAAAACTACTAGATATAATAAATGAATTTGGCAAAGTAGCAGGACACAAAATTAATATTCAGAAACTGGTGCATTTTTATGTACCAATAATGAACTATCGGAAAGAGAAATTAAGAAAATGATCCCATTAACTATTATAAAAAATATATAAAGTACCTAGGGATAAATTTAACCAAGAAGGTAAAGACCTATACTTGGAAAATTATAGGACGCTGAAGAAAAAAATAAGAAAGATGCAAATAAGTGGAAGCATATACCATGTTCATTGATGGGCAGAATTAACATCATTAAAACGTCCATACTATCCAAAGCAATCTACAGATTCAATGCAATTTCTATTAAAATACCAATGGCATATTTCACAGATCTAGGACAAATACTCTGAAAACTTCTATGGAACCAAAAAAGACCCTGAATAGGCTCAGCAATCTTGAGAAAGAAGAGCAAAGTTGGAGGAATCATGCTACCTGATGACAAACTATATAACGAGGTCACAGAAATCAAAATAACATAATACTGCTGTGAAAACCGATATATAGATCAGTGAAACAGAACAGAGAGCCCAGAAATAAACCCACATCTTTACAGTAAATTATTATTTGAAAGAAGAGGTAAGAGCATATACTGGAGTAAAGACCGTCTCTTCAATAAATGGTTTGGGAAAACTGGACAGATAGATGCAAAAAAATAAAAAGAAAAGAAACGAGAGGAGAGAAGATTGCAATGAAGTAGGTGGGAGCTGAGCCCACTTGCTCATGTACTCATAAGGGAAACTTAGCCCATCTTTCAAAAAACAAAATGAACAACCAACAGAATTTGAGTTAATACGAAGTTTGGAAGACAAAGAGTGCAGAAGATGCTTCAAAATGGGCTGCAAGAAGGTTTTATAGGCAGATGAGGAAAGTACCTGGGCATGGCACCAGAAACTGCATCTGCAGTGGGGACAACATCGGAGGAGAGCTGGGTCAGCAATAGTAGCCTAGCAGCTCCCTCCCCTCCCAGGGCAGGTAAATCACAGACACTCTTGAGGAGAGAACTAAATGTGTAAAGTCGCACACACAGTGGGTGAAGCACAGCACAAACACAGCTGGCAGTGCACACAAGCTGGGGGAGGGGGGGGCAGTCTCGCCCTGGAGAGTGACAGAGAGTTGGGGGGGATCCCAGTGGCACCTGGAGCCAAGAGAAGACATGGGCCACAACTGGCCATGACTGAGAAGGACTCCGGACTTGCAAGAGAGTTGAAGTGAGTGGAAACCTGGGCAGTGGCTCTGAGCGCAGTGCCAACTGAGACTTTTTTCAAAACGGGAACTGAGGCGCACCGAGCAGAGACAGAGGGCACACAGCTGCGAGGCCCACAGGAGGGAGGCTTTTTTGTGCAATTTGCTCCCACTCAATGTACCACACAGATTGATCAAAGGGGTGCAAAGTGAGGTGGTCTATCGGTGCCAGCTGGGCACAAATGCACAGAGATTGCAGGCTACACGGTGCTCTGAGGGCGTGGGCCAGAAACTGGGCACCTGTGATTACTGTAGCCCAGACTGAGCCCCCTTTCTTGCCAACCATCCAAAAGGGAAAATGGAGCCCAACCCCACACAGCCTGCAGGAGGCTGGAAGATCTGCACAACCTGCAGGGCAGGTTTAACAACCACCAGAGGTTTTTGGGGTTTTTTCCAAGAGTAAGACAGGGAGACCTGGAGCTCAGAGAAAACCAGGGGCAGATCCAGAAAGATGTCGGAAGAAGAACACCAACAGCTGAGGCAAATTTCACCTTGCTCCTCATCAGAACTTGCGTGGGGTTTTTTTTAATCTCTTTCTTTATGATTTTTTTAGTTCTTTCATTTGTTTTGTTTGTTTGTTTTCTCCCTTTCATACTGAATTTTAATTTTTCTTCTTTCAATTCACTCATATTCCAAATAACTCACCACGCTTGGTCTTTTACTTTTTATTCTTTTCATTCAAATCATGTATTTTTTTATCGTATTGTTGTTTATCCGAATCCCACACGGCACCTGGCCATGGTCGTACGCCACATTGCCATCTTCCGGAGCGTTCTTACTGCTGCTGTAAACTTCATTTTCTTTCACACTAGGCCATGTTCCCGTCCCTTACCCTCACTATTTCCCCTCCATCTAACCTCACATAAGCACTCTTTTTCTTCAGCTCACATTCCTTTTCCCCTCTTTTCTAAGAGTCTTATTTCCTTTCCACCTTTAAAAAGAAGTGGTTAGCTGGGGGAAATACCACGGTTATTGCTGTACTTCTCCAATGGAGCTCCTATTTGTTCGCTATTTGTACTTTAAATTCCACACAATACTCTCCCCCGTCTTACTCCATCTCATCTTCCCCTGCCCCTAATCAGTTGAGTGACGATTTTTATTTCATTTTTCTCCCCTCTCCCAACCTGAGCTTTACTAGTTACTCTATTTAGTTTGCTTCGCCATCCTCTCAAAATCAAATTTTTTTTTTTAAGGTAGACATCTCATAGTCACTTTTTGCTTTGCATAATTTTTCTTATTCCCGTTCCACCTTTATTAAACTTCATTCAGCTGTGGTTGCTATGGACTCTGCCGTGGTCTTTCTGCAATTTTGCTCCCGTTACTTTAATATCTTTTTAATTTTACTTCAAACCTCAGAGTATACTCTTCCCTTTTCTTACCCCATTGTTCCCATCAGGCTTTTGTGTTCCACTTACATTTTTCATTTTTGTTCTCTCCCTTTCTTCGCCCTGCTTTTATCCCTACTCTTGTCAGTTCTCCTCCCTCTTACCACTCAGTATCATTTCCCTCTCTTTCAGTCATCTCATATTCCCTTTGTCACATCTGATAATATCCATAATCTCTCTTTACCTTTATTAATCTCTGCTCAATTGCGGTTGAGTTTGCTGATGTGCTAGGGGGGTTCTTTTTACTGGCGTAGGGCTGGTGGTCTGGTAATACTGCTCTGTTAAACAACACCTGAGCAACGGCACACAAGACAAGGTGGGAATTATGACTACCAGTAAGCCCGCGGGCAGGGTGAGCCCAACAACAAAGAAGCCACCAACGAGTAAAGCCCAAGTACAACAAGAGAGCCCACACAAATGGAAGAAAGGGCAACCCTAGAGCATCCAGACAAGATCGAAGAGGCTGCACCATTGGGTCCCACAGAACTCCTACCGCAGAAGTCCACCCCATGAAGACAGGCAGGCAAAGCAGAGCACCCTGAGATGCAGAAACAAACAAACAGTCACCTAAAATGGGGAGGCAAACAAAGAACCCCCAATCGAAAGGAATGGAAGAATTCCCAGTAAAAGAGCCAAAGGAAGTTGAGGCAACCTATCAGACACAGAAATCAAAAAAAAAAAAATGGTGATAAGGGTGCTCAAGGAACTTGGTGACAACTAAAAGAAACTGACTGGGAACTACAACGGCATGAAAAAGGAAATAGAAACTATAAACAAGAACCAGGAAGAAATGAGCAATACAATTTCTGAAATAAAAAATACACCAGAAGGAATTACAAGCAGGCTGCATGAACCAGAGGACAAAATCAGTAAGCTAAAAGACCAGGTACAAAGAAATACCCACGCAGAGCAACAGCATGAAAAAGGACTCACTGAGTATGAGGATAGCTTACGGGGACTTCAGGACAACATGCAATGTGGCATTTGAATCATAGGAATACCAGAAGGAGAAGAATAGGAGCAAAGGATAGAAAACCCGTTTTCTATCCTATTTGAAAAAATAACGACAGAAAACTCCCCTAACTTGGAGAGAGGAAAAGCCATGCAAGTTCAGGAAGCACAAAGGGTCCCAATCAAGATGAACAAAAGAGGCCCAAACCATGGCACATCATAATTAAAATGCTTAATTTTAAAGACAAAGGTAGAATCTTAAAAGCAGCAAGGGAGAAAGAGATAGTGTCGACAACGGAGCTCCCAAAAGGCCAGCAGCTGGTTTCTCAACAGACACAACAAGCCAGGAGGCAATGGCGAGAAATATTCCAAGTAATGAAAACTAAAGGCCTGCAACCAGAATGCTCTACCCAGCACGGCTCTCATTTAAAATGGAAGGTGAAATAAGAGGTTTTCAGGACAAAAGAAGGTTAGAAGAATACAGCCTCCACCCAACCAGCATTGCAAGACATGCTAATGAGACTGCTATAAGAAGATGAAGGTATAGGCAGAGGGGAGGAACACATGCATAAAAGGAAAAACGGCAAGGAATAAGAACCTTTCAGTAGTCATCTTAAATGCAAATGGATTAAACGCTCCGATCAAAAGACACAGGGTAGCTGAATGGTAAGAAAACATGACCCACATATAGGTTGTCTACAAGAGACCCACCTCAGAACAAAAGACCAACACCGACTGAAAGAGAAGGGTTGGAAAAAAATATTCCAAGCAAATGGATGGTGGTGGGGGGGAAATCCTGGGGTAGCTCTACTTATATCAGACAAAACAGACTTCAAAAAAAGGATATAAAAAGAGGCAAAGAAAGTCATTTCAGAATTCTAAAGGGAACAATCCATCCAGAATCTATAATCATTGTGAACATATATGCACCCACATAGGGGCACCCAAATATATAAGGAAAAGTCTTGGATGACTTCAAGAAAGACACAGACAGCAATACACTGATAGTAGGGGATTTTTAACACCCCACTGTCAACAATGGACAGATCTTCCAAACAAAGAATCAACAAGGATGTTGAGGCACTGAAGGACATGCTAGATCAAATGGGCTTAACTGAAATATACAGAACCTTCTACTCCAAAGAAGCAAAATATATGTTCTTTTCAAATGCACATGGAACATTTTCAAAGGCAGACCACATGATAGGACACAACACAAGCTTCAACAAATTCAGGAAAGCTGAGATCATGTCAAGCATTTTCTCGGATCACGATGGCTCGAACCTAGAAACCAACCTTGAGAAAAAACCTCAAATACATCAAATCCATGGAGACTGAATAACATGTTATTAAACAATGAATGGGTAAACAATGGGATCAAGGAAGAAATCAAAAAGTTTCTGGTGACAAATGAAAATGAATGCACAACAACCCAAAACCTATGGGATTCACTGAAGGCAGTCCTGGGAGGGAAGTCAGAGCAGTACAGGCCTACCTAAAAAAGATAGTAAGCTTTCAAATAAACAACCTAACCCTATGTTTACAAAAACTAGAGGAACAACAACAAACAAAACCCAGAGTGAGTAGAAGGAAGGAAATAATCACGATGAGAACAGAATTAAATGACATAGAGACTAAAGAACAATCCGAAGGATCAATAAATCCAGGAGCTGGTTCTTTGAAAAGATAAACAAAATTGACAAGCCTTTAAGCAGACTCATCAAGAAAAAGAGAGAGATGACCCCAATAAATAAAATCAGAAATGAAAGAGGAGAGATTACAACTGATGCCACAGAAATACGAAGGATCATAAGAAACTACTACGATCAACTAAATGACAAGAAATTTGAAAACCTGGGCAAAATGGACAAATTTCTGGAAATGTATAATCCTCTAAAACTGAGTCAAGAAGAAGCAGAAAGCCTGAACACACCGATATCAGCCAGTGAAGTTGAAGGAGTAATCAAAAACATTCCTGGCACATGAAAGCCCTGGGCTGGACGGATTCACAGGAGAATTTTACAAAATATTTAGAGAAGAGCTAACTCTGATTCTTCTCAAACTATTCCAAAAAAATCCAAGAACAGGGAAGACTCCCACATTCTTTTTATGAGGCCAGTGTTATCCTAATTCCAAAACCAGATAAAGATTCACCAAGAAAGAAAACTACAGGCCAATATTGCTGATGAATACAGATGCTAAAATCCTCAACAAAATATTGGCAAACCAGGTCTGGCAATACGTTAAAAAGATCATACACCGTGATCAAGTGGGATTCTTCTCATGGATGCAAGGATGGTTCAATATATGCAAATCAATAAATATAATGCATCACATAAACAATACAAAAGACAAAAA